>JAABKK020060977.1:11252-21500 GCA_011634745.2 Catotricha subobsoleta
TCAGTAATGATATTTATTGTTATTGTATCATTCATTTTATTTTTTTTAAATAATAATGGTCCATGATCACGCGGGCGGGCTCTCTATTATGTATATTTGTGTTACTTAATATAATATAATGCTGATTATTAAAAGTTATAAGCATATAATAAACACCAGTCACTAGACGATAATAACAATAACAATATAACGTAATCATCATATGGTAATAAAATATTTATTAAGCTATACGTAACCAGATTTGAATCTGATCGAATATTTTTATTACTATGCAAATGGAATAATATAATATAGTCTTACAATTGTAGAAACAAGCACAATGAGCGCTTTCATAATTTCACGAAAACAATCATTACCAAAAATAAAATATAGCGCAAAAAATAATCAAAATAAACAGACTCAGGCATTGTCATATTCATTTAAATATTGTTTTAACGTTTCTTTTTTTTTTCTTTTGTTGGTGAATATACAATTACATTGGGAATTGTGGTTAGCTCAAAATTATTTACTTTTCACATTAATAATATAAAGCTTGATCTATTATTTGTAATTTTGAATACAATTTTATGATTGGTGATTATTTATTATTGAAAAGTTTAAAAGGACGCATCTTCCTTAGTGCTAGTCTACATTTCTTATCCTATATTGACTTATGAAATCTATTAATACCCATCAAAATATCTAAAATTTATTTTATCATTAATCACAGGTTCTTAAATAAATAATCTTACAGTTATTTTGGGTTGTCAAAAATTAAAAATAAAGACGCCAACCTTAATGGTGCTTTTTATAATGCAATATATATGTATTTTTATATATAATATATTATATATTATATATACTTTTTAGATATATAGAAAATCATCTCTCTTTTTAATGTAATAAGTACCATATGATGATGATAGGGTAACAAACAATAATATTACTTATCATAAGTGAAAATTCCCACGTCTATTTCATATTTTCAACCTGCCATTGCTTATTGTATTGTATATGCAATGGCATACATAAAAATTGTTTATATACAAAGATTTGATTTTATACAAGAGTGTAATCATTTCATTTCAATATTTCATTGTATTGTAATTTGTTCATGAGTACGATGATTGTGCGGTGGCTGTTTTTTTTAATAGACATTAGACAATATGCTACTTTTTTTATGAATACAATTTTCGAATATACCAAAATAATATATATGATTAAATATATTTATTTTAAGATATTATACATACTTCTGATCAACATCAAGATACCATATTATAGAAATTTTAAGTGTTTTTAAGAGTTATGAGTTAATTTTTTTTTTTAGTTTTGTTTTTACCAATTTGGTTTGGTGTTGATTGATTTAATAAATGAAGAGAATTTTATGAATTTAATTTCATCGATATTCAGGTCGAAATGAAAGATTCTGAATTGGAAAATTAACTGCAGAGGATTCATCATGGTCATTCTAAGGGTTTCTAAAAAGAAAAAAAAAAACAAAGTCTCAACATTAATGAAAAATATTCAGTAAATTTTGATTTATTACAGCAGCAGTTAGATTCTTATTGTGTATTCTAGCTTTTGCGTGAAAATATTTCTAATACCCGCTCAAAATATATTTTAAATCGAACAATGATATATTTTAATATATACTGTAAGAATATATCATGGTCCTGGTCCATGGCAGTGAAAAGGATGATTATATACCCATCGTATCGATACTATGCTTGAAGTTTCTTGACTTAACTAAATTGATCCAAGACTAAATATTAAAAATAAAATAAATATTTACTCGATACATAACATTGAGTTATGTGTCTCTGCGCGTAGAAAAGAAAAAAAAACTGGTATTAACACCCATTGTCCACACGCATTTATGATTACCAACTTTGATTACTTTTACAAATAAATTCACTTGCCTCACATTGATAGAAAAGACATAACGCGACTAAACTATCAAATCTGTGCATTTTATATAATATCAATTAAAACTGAAAAATAACATCGTTTTGGATTTTCTATTTTCGCTTCAAATCAATCTACCAAATACATTTTCTATAAACATTAATTGAAATATATGCGGTGTGACTCCACAATACTTTAATTATATTATTTAATTTAAATGTAACCAAATAATGAAAAAAAAAAGTTATTAAATAAAATATAATTTGAACAAAAAGTGTGTTACATAAAATTATTTTATTTACCTACGTTTTTTTTTATATTGTTTTGTTTCTGTTGTACTTTTTTTTCATAACTATTATAATTTTGTTTGTACTCAGATTTCATCATCAACATCAACGCCATTATTGTCTAGATTGTATTATATATAATATCCAAACGAGTTTACTACACATTATAATTTATTTGGTTTTTATTTTATTTGGAGTAGCGGCATATTTGCATTGTGCATTCGTGTCTTACATATTATACCATTTTAACATGTAATTACATATCTTTCTTATTATTTTATATGCAAGCGCGTATAGGTTGCCCGAAGACTGTTAAGATAATATTAGCTAGACTCAGATATAAATATATGTTTTATGATATTTCTGTATGACTGACTGCATATGCATATTATTGCATGTTAGTGTTCATTTATTTTAAATATAAGTATGTATCGTATATTCTCGGTTGAATATATTACAAAGCAAATAGCACGAGATTTTATTTTAGTGCGATTATTAAATAAAATAGGGTGGCCATGACAATTGTGCCTTCATCAATTTTAGTACTAGAAATTTATTAGATTATATTTTTATACTTAACGATTTTAATAAGATGTAATGATTAGAATATATTCGTAGAATATATCATTATAGTTTCTTCATATAAAATATATCAAAATCTACCCAAATCGTTGCATTCGTTGCATAATTCATCGAATATAATGCGGGTTTAATGACCAGAATTCTTTGTTATGATTAAATGTGAACACTTGATAATAATCACACCTGTGATGGTATAATTTTTAATCTTTAGGTTGATGTTACAAGATTTTTGGAAAACAGAATTTGAAAAAATTCAGTTATAACTTCAAAATCACAGATGATCCATTTATACATAAAATTTGAAGCTCTTCAGCTTCTTTTCAGAAAGAATTGATTGTGTACAATTATTAGTATTATTAGTATTCAAGTTTTCTCATCTGAAATTAAACATTTCATAAAAATAAATCGCACACAAATTTTGGGCACCCTAATAATTGGTCTCGAATCGAATATTTTAAGCAAGTTTAGATCTCTTTCAGAAAATAATGTAGCAAATGCTATATAAGCGTTAAGTGAAGACAAACAAATGAAGCAAAAAAAAAACTAAATATTATAATATAAAATGTAGAGCAGGATAAGGTGAGTACCGAACAGAATACACCTATTAAATTAACTGGTTATGATTTGCACCATATAAAAATTACAAAAGAAAAAAGAAACAAGTTTACATACAAATTTCCTATTAGATATAATAGAAATGGCTAATCTAATCTAGGAAGAGTAGACCATATTTCAATGTCATTTAATTGACATTTGCATATTATTTATTTTTAAATTGTCGCATTTGTCTTGACTGCGACATATGTTAATACATACATATATCTTAAATGTTGATGTGTGGATTTTGTGCGAAGGTGCCAAATACGAATTAACAGTTTTTGTTTCCCGTTAATAAGATTAAAATTTTGTAAATATTTGAACTGTTTATTTTTTATTTGCTTGTACCCAAGAAAAAAAATAGTATATATATACTTAGTTCTATATATATAAAAAAAAAAGTAATATTCATCAGTTAATATTACCAACTAACCAAGTAGTCTAATTATATAATTTTTTTTTAATTTGGTCGAACAACTCTTATTTAGTTAAAGTGAATTAATTTTGGATATAAACATTTTTTTGATCTGTAATATTTATTATTAAAGCATTGATAAACATATAACACTATTTATTAATATAAACAGTTTTATAAATTAAAATATTTTTAGGTCAGTTTCTCAAGTCGCGCTTGTAGGTTGACTCATTTTAAATTCGCTCGAAAAATTTGCAATACGTTTTATCTTGTTGCATATCTATTGATTTTTTTCTTACTTATTTTTTTTGTTTTGTGGCATGGTAATTTTTATTGTAGGCAAGCAGTAAGAATAAGAAATTATGTATAATGTATAATGGTAAGCGTATTTTCTATTGTATAAACTAATATTAGACAACAAAAACAGTTCAATGAAAGACGATAATTGAATGTATACGTGTTGGGACTTGGTTATACATATACCAATAGCCAATTCTATCTCATCAATATCCAGTTATACTTGAAATTCCTTAAATCATGAAGGTGGTAATTTGTTTTTACACAGGCTAGAAATATAATGATAAGAGTATGTATAATGTATATATACGTGCAGCATGTGATTTTTATAACCACTAAAAATAAACAATTATTTAAAATTGGCATATATAACAAAGCTGTTATATTAATATTCGAAAAATAAATATTTCATGGAAGTAGGTGTTCCACGTAACAATCTTCCGTAAATAGTTTATGGTTTTATAACTTAAGTTTTTGCAATATTTAACCGATGCTAAAGGTGCAAAAAAAATTTAAACACCTGTTCCAATAATTTAGTCTATTTTTGTTATATTTTAACAAAACTATCTAAGAAATATAAGCCATAAAATAAATAAGTAGGTACACCCAAACACAAAATTTAAATGAAAAAATATATAATAAGCGTCTACAGTTACAGCATGTGTTTTATTGACTAAAGCCAAAAAAAAACAGTTCTATTATACGGGTTATGAATGGCTGAGCTAGTATTCATTACACGTGGTGCAGGTACAGGCAGGAATAATTTTAAAACAATATATCTATTTTGAACATTGAACATTTACGCATTGTGTAATACACGAACAATATATATTTAAATACAAATGCTTACAGTTCAATATCATTAATGAATCATTTATTCTTTTCTATCAATCTTTTTTGAATTAATATAATTGGACAACGTACGTTGAATTCATACTGAACAATATGTACTCAAATAACCCTATAGAAATTCTTGTAAACAATATTTTCGTTTAGAAATTGTAGACTGGAATATATAATAGATTTACAAATACATAAGCAATGTTAAAATGACTTAGCATTTTACCAACGTCTGTCCACAATAAAACTATATACTTAACTTGTTCTTAAATCAACCATTAACTCGTTAATTCATTTTTGATATCCATAAAACAAAATTCTATACAGAACGGTTTAACAAAAGTTTAAAAACTGAGCTCATACGTAAAAAATATTCATTCGTGAAATAATAATTTTATTTCTGTATGCACAAAAAGGTAACACATTTTTTTTTTCTTTTTTTTTTTGGGTATTTTAAAATTGTTTACATATTTTTTATTGATTGGATATTTTCGCGCTGAAGTAATATCAAAAATTATGCTTCAAAATGTGATTAGGTCATTTATGCCATGACTAACCATTACTAATTTTGAAAAATCACATTTAGCATTTTTAGTTTTAAAACTTTAAAACTTGTTTTTCAACTTTTCTCAAAAATGTTGTCTTTAATATTTATTCTTTATTTTTTTCTTTCGGTTTTTCGTTCTACTACACTTAATCTTCTATTTGTATTATGTTGTCCAACACTTATGTTAATAATCTTATACATATTTACAAAAAAAGAAAAAATATTTCTGTTTAAAAATATGTCTAAAATCTACAATCTTTATAAAAAAAAAAGTTATTTAAATGTTAATAATAATAAGATGTGTTGTCAGGCCTGTAGCTACATACAGGCGAAGCCAGGCTTAGCCTGTTAGATTAATTGACAAGCCTGTCTCATCTCTCTCATCGATTTGCATACAGCGCAGTTTTTTTCGCGGCTTATTGGTTGTATTCGAATATTATTTTGGCTAAAGCCTGTCCTGCCAAACAAAGCTAGCTACAGCACTGTGTGTTGTGCGTTGGTTTACCGGCCGGATCTTTAATGTAAATGTTACATTGACAGGTTTGATTTTAGAATCTGTGAGATATATATGATAAATATCAATGTAGTTACCACCCACCAATAAATTGAAAATGAAAATAAATTATTAATTTGACTAAATAATACAAAACTGATGATATTTTGTTTATAGAATTTAAATTGTGGTGACTTTAGAAATCACATTTCAACAGAAATTGTTAATATTAGGGATTATCGTTTGGTAAATGATCGGTTGAGCCAACTGAGCCAACACGCTCGCTTTGCAAGTTTTACTTCAATTTCTTCAGATTTAAGTGAGCATTGGGTTCCAATTTCGATCTAATCTCAGTTGGCTCAGTTAGCAAGTAAGCGATGTGATCCAGCTTAGATGTAGGGACGAATGTCCCTATTATTGTTTTGATTTTATTATTAAGTATATTGATCAGATTTTATTAATACAGTGAAACCATTCAGAGAAAGAATGAAATAGAAACTAATCCTCTAGATCTCCAGACCGATCTACTAAAATTTTACTTCTTATTTTCTTAATCCCCCCTTGATAAAACTCATTTTGATTAATTAATTAAACATTTTCGACAACAAACATTGTCCGCTTTCAGAGATTTTACTGTAGTTTACATTTTCTATTTTGAGTCACAAACATAAGTGCCAAATATTACCATAAAATATATCATTTTTTCTGCATCGATATTTATATTCATTTGGTGAATCATTCTTTCGTACTATTGTCGAATCTCTTGTCATACTTCCTTCCCATCGACTGGCTCTTAGCAGAATTTTTTGCATTTAAATGAAAAAAAAAACAATGTCATTCTGGTTTATTTCAAGTTGAACCCTTTTGTACAATCATTGAACTACAAATATATTACTATACTTGCTTTGGTTTTTGACTTCTTCATAATATTTTTTTTTTCACATAATTTGCAATGCATTACTTATTTATGTTATTTCTATGGAGGTCTACATAAAATTCAAAATATAATTATATAACGATTAATAATGAATGGTCGAATGGAAAATTATTCTTGACTTAAATGTACATTAAGAAGACATTAACAAATATTTTTGTATTAAAAACCATAGAGTATAAAACATAATTTTGCGTTTAAATAATGAACTGAACTGAATTGAACCAAATTAATGTAAAGTATTTATAATAAATATATTATTCTATTATTAATTTGTAAATAATTTATTTAAAAACATTTTTTGGGATGGGCCAGTGTCCTATAAATATTTTATTTTGTTCTGCTAAAGCTTACGCTTATTTTTTTTTTTTTTTTATTTATTAACGATTTACCGAAAATCTTTAATGTCATCTTTTATAAATAAATAAAATAAATAAATATAAAACAATATCAAGTCAATTAAGTAAATGTTAGTAAAATTCCTTCGACCGTTTCAAAATTATTGAACTCTTTAAAAAGGAATTTTTGCAACGTTCAATTTCTTTTGCACGATCTAATTAACTTTCAGTCTCACACACATTTTGAATAATCTGTAAATTCATCAAATTATTATGAATTTACAATAAACACAATATTTTCAAAATGAATAACGAATGCCCAAAACAATTACATCCGGAAATAATATTTTGATTTACAAAATGAATAACATAAACGACACTAAACGCGAATTCTTGTTTATTTTATAGAAAAGAAAATGAAAATAAGGAAAAAAAATGTATATAAATACATATAATATTAAAATAATCAACCATAATAAGAATAAAGACAAGAAAAAACTATGTGGCGGCCTTATTTATTAAATGAAATAAAACAGCTTTCTATATGAGTTATTTTATCATACACGTGTCCTACTTCAGTATGTATTTAATAAACATGTTTTGTTATTGATGCATATTTCTGTTGCATTCGTATGTATACTTTACGAATGTTTTATCTGTACATTAAAAAAATACCTTTATTGGTACAGTGAGTGTAAAATTTATATATTGTTGCAATTATATTTGTTTGGTAATCTTTTGCAAGCAACTATATACTCAATATACAGCAACACTGAATTGCGAAATTTCTCTGATTTGTTATTATTAACTTAGAAGTACTATATTAAAAATTGTTTTCTTCTTTACTTTAACCATACGTTTGGTTGTAATCTGATCAGAAATATTGATTTGTGTAATCTGAAAAAACACGTTTTACACATTTATTCGGACACAATATTTTACTATTTTAAAAACCAGAAACATTATTTAAAAAAAACACTTCAAATCAATAAACTTTGGGTTTGCTGCGCGACGCTGACACACTGGACAAATAATCGTTGAATTAATATTTCTGGAATGCAGTTTATTTCTTTTTTTGTCTTATGTCTTATACATAATTTTTATTACATCATATTTCTTCCATTTTAATAAACCAAATGCAACTTAAGTAAAAGATTTTTTTTCCGCTATCATAAAGTTTTCTCTGATAATATTATAGACCTATAACATCGCCATAAATACTTTGTATAAAATTGATATTAAAACGATGTGTAAACGAGATACACGTTTGCAATAGTTTTCTGTTTAGATTAAATTATGATGGATGAAATGTATCATCGCCACAAAAAACTAAATATGTGCTTTAATTAGACTATATTAGACTTACTGTCTTCCGTTTTATTGATTGTAGCAAAACATATAAACTTTCTCTGTAAATTATAATTTAATATGGATGGAATGCTATGATCACTTGTCGTTTAGAGGTGTTACAGAATTTTAATTAATCATTGTAAAGTTCTTCATCGAATTGAATATTGTTTGAAATCGTTGTAAGCATTCTGTTCGTTTTTCATTGCAATTTTTATTATTTATATTTTATTCAGTTTAACGTTAATTAAGTAAATTTTTTTTTTCACAAATAAATCATTAACATAAACCTACATTTTTATTAATTACAGGAACCATGAGGACGCAGACGGCAGCCTTTTTAATTTGGCTGACCGTAATTATTACACCGATATTATCACAGGTAAGCCAACATACCATTTACAGTTTAATGTTAAAATCGATTTTCTTAAAAATAAAAAACAATAAAAAAAAAATACATGCAGAAAAACCATTACCTAAATTGTCCATTTACCTACTTTTCTACTTGCAAAACAAAATAAAAACTTTTACTTATCGATCGATATCTTATTTGTAATTTGCATTGTACTAAAGCAGTTACGAATATAATTTATTAGTGGCCAGCATTTAAATTTGTAGAATAGTTAAATCTATAACAAAACGAAACAAAACCAAAACAAAACCAAAAACAGAAAAACTAAAATGCAAACATTTTATTTTGCTATTATTCGATGTTGAATGGATATCGATTGGATTTGTGTTAAATAGTTATGAAAATACTCTTAATCATATTCTTAGTAAAAGTTGAAACGTGCGTTTTTAGTAAAAATTTCTTCATTGTATGTTTGTGTGCATCTCAATTCGGTATTAATTTTATTGGTCATTTACTTATGTTTGAACACGTATTAAAATGAAAGAAATTTCATGAATTTTATCAATCGAATGGTGTTACCAAAAAGATACTTTCTTTATGAACGTCTGCACAATATCGAACACATTCAATTGATGAATGAATACTTAATCGTTTGCAATGTTGTTTATTGTATATCGGGGTCTATCTAAACGTTGATATTGAAATGCAATTTCACTGTTCAATAATATTTACAGTCTAATGTCATTTACAATTGGTCAAAATTAATACGAAAATAATTAAAATTTAAAGAGTTAAGTATATACTCTGCGAAAATTTTATATTCAAAGGGCAAAGTAGGTTAGCAACTCGTATTTTTATTTTTTATTTTTTTTTTATTATACAACATCAGCATCTTATGGCAATCTAATTATTTATGATGTAGCACAAATAAATGTCTTCTATTGCATTATTAATTTATGTAATTAAACTTTTGTCAAATAGAAACCACAAAAGAAATAATGCGATGTGAATTTTGGTCAATATTAATTTAGTGTTGTTTCGGCTTTTGAATAGACCGAATTTATTGAAAATCAATTATTTAAATCAATTTGTAACACTAATTCGAATGAGAAAGAATATTAATTTATTTCATTATAAATCCGTAAATAAATAATTTCATTTGCATCATACAGTGCTTATTTATTAATTTAGTAAATTTGTTTGGGTGATGTGATTTTATTTAAACTGTAATTTCATGTAATTGTATAACATTTTAAATGTTACATGAAACGTATTATTTTCTAAATTGAATCTTACAAAATTGTTAATTGTATTATTGCTCAAAGATTACAA
>JAABKK020060988.1:0-32070 GCA_011634745.2 Catotricha subobsoleta
TAGATAATTATCTAGATGACACTATCTGTTATCTAGATGAAATTATCTAGATAAGATCGTTATCTTTCCCAACACTGGTAAAAACAAGTGAGGACTTGGGGTCATTTTTGTCATTTTTTATCCATTTTTTTCAGCTTTAGAATTTTTTTTCTCTGAAATTAACAAAAATTATCCCATGTTCCTTTTTTTGAGTTGCAGCTACATCTATTACGCTCATTTTAAGTTATCCCTGAACAAAATCGGACAAGAATTGCAAAAATGGTTAGCCATTGTGTAAAGAGAAAAATGAGCATAATTAAAAAAAAAAATATTTTCTTCCATAAATTTTTTTTCTCAGGAATCCTTTAATAAATTTTCTTTTACCACATAAATTTCGCATATTTGTTAAATCGAATTATTCTTTATAAGTACTTCATAGTTATTTTTGTTAAAGAAATGGTAGAAACATACTATTGTTGATGGTTTATACCTCTGCGAGAAATCACATTGGACATGATAATGAATTAAATATGTGTATTGTAGTAAATTAAAGCTAGCACAATAAAATATGTATCAAACATTAAAAAAAATTACAAATATATAAATAAATAAATTTATTTAAAAAAAAAATAATCCATTAATGACTTTTGAACAGTAGAGGTTATATGAATACTGAGTTGCATGGCCATACAAAAAATTTGGTGTTCGTTATATATTCGATTTTTCGTAGTATCGAGATTCTACTGTATTCCAATATTTTATTTTAGTCAGCATCACAGCATATTAAGACCATTTTGATAATGGCATTCCAATAGGATTTCAAAAAAAAGAATACCAATGGAAAATGCTTTTGTTTTCCTTCTAATATCCATTCCGATCACATTCCGTTTTTGAAACGCCAGTTAAACTCTAATTCTGGAACCAAAATGAAATTCCATTGTAGACATTCCATTTGAAGGCCTTTGGCATTCTCATTCTACGGAATGAATTTTGATCCAAATTGGAATCTTTCCGAATATAAGAATCAAAATGGATTTCAATTTTGCTTATTGTGGTGTATAATATGGCATTAAAAAACATAAACTAAGTTATTATTGTATATATATCGTTGGGAAAACAAAAACAAATAGTGTCAAAAGAATCGATGCGATGATTATAATATGTATCAATATCATTATTAGTCGATTATCGTTCGATTTATATTACATAATATATCAGAGATTATAATTCAACGATTAGAATTTAACGGACCATAATTCAATAAAAACAATTTCCTTACTAAATTATAGTATTACGGTGTGCATACCCGTCGTTGGTATGTTAAGCGACTATATACAGTAATATAGAATTGAGACTGGTAATTACGAAGAAATGTGTAATTAAATTTAAGTTTTGAGCTATTCTAAGTATATAAATGTATGTAAGAATGTGAATGTTGTGAATCGAAATGGTCTACAAGGAATAATTTCAAATTTTGGTATGCTAAATGTTTATACATATGTGTTTCTCTGGCATCGTTTATATAAATTTACGACAGTCTGGCTTTAATATAAATACAATTAAACATTTATTCTGGTTTCGTTTACTAGCCAAATTGTCTCCTGCGCAAAACTATATGTATTAAGAAAACTCGCACATTATGAAAACAATCAATGAAATTGGACTGCAGTCAAAATACATGAAATATTGGAATTATATGTAGTTTACTAATAATCTTAATAATCAATTGATTATAATATAATAAAGAAATATTTTTCGTTATACATATATAGTTGTCGTTAATGTTTACATTATTTGGCCCATTTAAATTAAAACAACAATGGCTTTTACAAGTAGATGGTATTTTATGTTTAACACCCAATGTGTTAATAATTTTAGTTAAATCAAATAAAAAAAAGACTCGTGCTGTATGGAAATCGTATTTTGCAGGGATGGCAAGTATTTAAAATACATGTGTATTCAATACGTATTTAGCATACAATATTTTGAGAAGTATATTTAAAACCTTTTATGTATTTTAAATACTTTTTATTTGTATCAAAAGTTTTTGTATTTCGAAAACAATTTTTTATATTTGTATTTGTATTTTCCAAAAAAAAAATTCCCTTTCAAAATACTTCTATAATAAAAAAATTTATGGCCATTTTTTCAATCAAGAGGTTTCATGTAATCTGAGTTTAACTTTTACTGGCCAACATCGAGCCGCGGGCGTTTAAGTTAAACTCAGTTTAAACAAAAAAAAGCATGAGAAAATTAAGTTTAAACTACGATTGAAAAAATTGCAATATTAATATTAGCACATTATTTATTTTATATTAAGAATTATTTATAGACAGAGTTGGTAGATTTAGTCACATGTGTTTCTTTGATTTTTTTTTTTTAAATATGAAAAATAGCTTTAGATAAAAAAATTTCAAATGTATTTGTATTGTGATTTTGAAAAATGTATTTAAAATACATTACTAATAAACACGTATTTGTATTTTAAATATATTTTTAAAATTATTTGTTTTTGTATTTTCAACAAATGTATTTTAAATACATCTTATTTTTCAGTATTTGTATTTGTATTTCAAATACAAAAAAAAAGTATCTTTGCCATCCTTGGATTTTGGAGTGAAAAAAGTTAGGTAATATTTCTCCAAAAATACCGCGGAAAAAACCGCGCTCACCCCTAGCCGACTTTTGGAAATGTGAAAAAGATACTATTTCCTCAAAATCGACGGTAGGTTTTTCAAATCTCAGGGGAGGGGTGAGCGTTAAATATATAATTTCGTACCTGTATTATACGTACGCTATGCACTTTCAATATTTTGCATTAAAATCGAAAACTCAGGCAATAGGCACTTGACAAAGACGAGGACAAAGATCCATGGATGCTCGCTCTCCTATAAAATGAAATATAAAAATAAATCAAAATTAAATGAAGAAATTCTAAATTTCTTTTATAGAAACTTGTCTTTGTATTTATTTTAGAATATTTGATTTTTTTTGTAGAAATTTTTTAATTTTGTTTATCAAATATATTATTGCGATGAAGAAGTAATTTCTAAATATTTTTGAAAATAATTTTGAAGATGCAGATTAATTGAAACTTCATGTTTTTCGATGCTGCTAATCAAAATCCTGATCCAGATTTTCGAACATTAACGAGCTTAACTGATGTTTTCAAATATTAAACAAAAAAAGACGGTTTAAGCAATTTTTTTTCTCGGAGTATGAAATTTTTTTTTAGAAACGATTCCATCTACCTCATGTGCAGCACAGAGATCGCTTTTTCTGTCATATGCGACGCCTCTGATGCTAATATATCTCACATCAAGAATATTTTAAGAAATGTTGTATTATATCTCTATAATAAAATACTCATCACGAAATTGTGGAATTGATAGATTTAGATGTCATTGCAAACATATTTACAAAACGTGCAGTTGCTTGCGAAAATAGATTTGCAATATAAAATCATAAATTCTTGTGTCGATATATAGTTACGCTTTATTTTTTTTATATATAAATATATAATATTTATAATAAATAAATGTATTCTAAGTAGTTACCTGTGTCGAAATCAAAATTTTTTTTTTTTTAAATTTGAGCATTTATGACATTTTTAAAAGTCGGCGCTTATGGACTAACACACCATTCTCTATTTTTAAGTATTTTATAAGTTAATTAAAAACATATATTTATTGTACATTGTAATTTGCTTCTAAAAATTTTTAATTTTAATTTCAAAATCGAAATTTTTAAAAAAAAATATGTCGATGGCTTAATGTTAATAAGGCGTATCAACATTTTGCTGGCAAGTGATTTTGATCCTTATTACATAGGGCACAGGCATTATAATCGCTTGCCAACAAAATGTTGATACGCCTTATTAACATTAAGCCATCGATGCATTTTTGCTACACTGCACGGAGCAAGTGCTGCCAGATATTTTCAATTTTTACATACAATAACTCAAATCTGGTAATTCCATGATATATTTTGTGTGTTCACTTCGGATTTCTGAAAATTGGTTTTAACGGTCGTTTCCAATATTAAAATTAAAAATAAAAATATTTAGAGGTAAATTAAAGAAAAATGGCTGTACAATTAATGTTTTTAATTAACTTATAGAATAATTTAAAAATAAAAAAAAAAAAAAAAATTTCCCCATTGTCACTATTGTAATGATGTTAGGAATTTTTTACAAGATAATTTCGTGTTTTTTAATTATTCTTTTAATATATTGTTTCTTTTATTATTTTCAAGAATCTAAACGAGAATTAAGTGATAAAATTGATAAATTGTGGAAAATGAACAAGGACTTACAGGCTGAGGATAAAAAACCACGTTAAAATCAAAATCAAAAAGCACAGACTGCTTCATCAGGAAAATAAAATAAAAATAAACTAGACGATAAACTTAAAAATTTGGAAAAATCAAATTAGAAATACAAATTAACAGGACTGTTGAAATATTTCATGAAAACTTCGTGCTCTGCTTGCCTCCATTACGCAGCGCCAGTGAGCCTGCATATATAGAGAGAGATTGAATTTATACGTTGCGTGAAGTATAAGAAAATGAAAAAATAAATTATATGATATCAATTAGCTTATACATATTTATTTATAGATATATATGTATTTGTTTTATAAAATTGTGCAACTATTTCACCAATATATTGCTGCTGATCATTGCTATTTCCTATTTACTAATAATATTATTATTTATTATTATAACCAGAATATTCTATATTGGTCAATACTAATTTCATATTTATAACCAATATAAAAGTCACGCTACAATCGAGTATATGATGATTATCTTATAATTAAAGCAATTATTTGATTATGCAGCAATAGATGACATATTTGGCTGATTTATGTCTGTTAAATTGGGTTTACAACTAAATCATTGCGTTTGCATAGTTTTGACAGTTTCTCAATCCAAAATATGTCAAAAATTAGGTAAACGAATGGATTTAGTTAAACGATTTTACAGACATAAATCAGCCTTTAGTGGTGATCGCTATAATTTAATTAAATTCAATTTAAAAGCGTTTCTAAATTTGCATATGTGAGTTTCGTGTAGGTCTTATACTGAAACAACAAATCATAAAATACAGAATATATAATATTCAGCGATCACGACGAATCTTCTCAGGCAACGGCGCAACTTCTATGACGTCCATTTTGTTTCTTTGCCTCATAGTTCTGATATCAAATTTAAAATCCTTCATTTACAATCTTGATGTTTTTGCAATTAAAAGATAAACAAAAACTTCGGATTTTAAAATGATAATTCTCAAATATCATATAATTATTAGCACCACTTATTATCTTATTTCCACTCCCAATTTTACTGAAATGTAATACACATTTGTACTAACAAATAGCAAAGATCTTTTAAGATAATTTTCGTGACAACTTAAACAAAATTACAAATTTAAACATCACGTACCTTCACATAAATACACTAACACAATAATTGATTAAATAGAAACACTCTAACTATTGACTAATTATAATTAATTTACATTTATTTTTCTAATTAATTAGCGTGGAAAGTCTTTCTTTGTGAATTATTCGTTAGTCCATGATTAAATTTTAATTAAATTTTAAATTATAATTATAAATAATTGGTAATATAGAGCACAAATTCAATTTACATCCAAAAGACACAACACCGCAATTTACAATTATTTATTACTATAAGTTTTTTTTTGCAAGAAACGAGAAAAAGGACAGAAGAGCATAATCGGTATTAATTTTTAATAAACTCTTTGTTCGATTCATTAGATTACATAAAATTCGCTATAAACTAAATTATGCATGCATACACAATTACACAAAGACGCTAAATGCAATCACAATATTATATTCGATAGACTATAATTAATAACAAGAACATTTTAATCATTTTTTTTTTTTTTTTTTTTTTAATAATTAAAAGTCTAATATTAGCACTGCATAATTTTCTTCACCAACCGTATTATAAAACACATGTCGCGAAAATCGGAGCCAATTTTCTTTTTTCTTTTGATCATTGACAAAGCGCTTGTTTTGCTTCTTCTTTTTTTTTTGTATTATTATTATTATTTTGTTATTATTTATGGTACGCGAAGCATATTAAATGATACACCACAAGCAAACATAACAGCGGAGTTCAACAGAGTGCTGGTGAATTGTGACTGAAAGAAAATCGGGACATCAGGAACATTTACTTTAGAATATAGAGGAAAAAACTGAAAATGAAAGAAGACAGCAATAATGTGTTATTTTATTTTAGCAATTCACTCGTACACACACACAAGAAGTCAACATCGCACCGCATAACATAAATATTCGTTACGCATTTTTCTTCAATCATAAAATAACTATGAAACATTCATAAGCCTCAAGTTGAGTCTATAAAAAAAAAAAAAAATACAAATATATTAATATAAATAATATAAAAGAGCGAAGCATTAAAAGAGTAAGTAATTCACTATAGAGGTAATAAAATATTTAATTAATTAAATATTATATTAAGTGATATAATATAGCAAAATGATTTCCATAAAGATGAAAGCAAACGAGGGTGTAAAATGTAAGGTATTTAATTTCATGCCAAAGTTTGTTTATCGTTCAATTGTAATTTTGCATATGAGCACTTTTGTAATGTCACATAGATACGAGTTTTTCAATAAATTTTCTTATTTTCTAATCGAATGTTGTATACTTATATACAAATTTCTTTAGAATTAATATATTCAATGCATTTAAAATTTTATTTATGTTTCACTTCAATGAAAATATGTAAATATCAACCAGTTATAGATAGACAGAGAGATTATATAATATATAATTAAATCATATATTTTTAATGCTGAAGAAAATTATTATTTATAGTTTTTTTTTATTTTTATGTAATAAATTCTTTCACCGATAGTCTAGAAATAGATATCTTTTATTTTAATTTAAGATTTAAATTCTGTTTAACAAAAAGTTTATATAGAAAAGATCTTATATGATGCCTCGTGCCTTGAACCAGATACACAGATTGCGTAATTCAAAATCAATAGTACTTTGTGTGCGACCCAAATACATTAAATCTATCTAGAAATAAAAATTAAGAAATCAATTAGACCACTCTGAAACTCTAGAATCTTAACATTACATTAATAGTTTTGATGTAGCCATACAATCAATGTCAACCAGTTTTAAATTGTATCCGCCCATTCACTCGCCTTTAGTAAAATAACTTAATTCTAATTATAAGAGGCAACGCAGTCTGTGTCCAAATCGAGAAACTTACAAAAATAACGAATGAATATTTTAATATTAAGGGTTCAGTGCCGTTATTACTTCCAATTATATCAAAGAAATTCACTTCTCTCTCTGCTTAAGTTTATATTCCATAAATATTAAATTTGCTATGCGGTTGTTCAACAAAAACATATTTTGCAAAAAAAAAAATATTTTGTTTAGCATGACCTAAATGTAAGCCGGATCGGATATATGTGAATCCTCGCATTTTTATAATATAACAAACAAGCTCAACAAAAGAATAACTTAACTTATTATATAAGATATATAGTGATGATGGATAAAATAGCTCACGACTGATGCATTTTAATTCAGCATCAAGACAAACATGAAAATATTCATTGCTTTTCATATATTTTTTTTTTTTTTTAAATAAATTATTCATAAAACACTCAGTTTCTGATATTCGTTGAATGTACCATTAGTTATAGTTCAGGAAAAGCAAAAAGATCAACACCAATTTTATAAGTTGGGCTAAGAACAAACTATAAACTCATTGAATTAAATAAATATTGTATACGAACCAATGAGCATACAAAATTGAATTAAGCCGTAATTGGTAGTGTGAGAAATGTTAGCATCAATATATACACGTAAATATATTTTACCTATAGAAATATTTTTCGAGTTTCTTTTTTCTTTTTTTAAAATAGAATTACCTTAGAAAGTTATTCAAATTAAATCAATAATAAACAACATCGATCATTTTTGAAAGGATTTATTTTTATTTCGAAATTTTGGACGATAATAATGTTTATCTTCATATGAGATTCGTCTACAATAAAACAATAAAAATAAACACACAAGATATGACCAATTGTTTGGTTCTTATTGAGTCTATACTTAAAGATATCGTATATTCGTATTAATTGAAATGAAATTTGAATGAGACACATACTATACTTACATATTTTATTATTATTGAATTATCTCAAAACAATCAGTCGAACAAATAGTCACACAATATCTAAAATAATAAATAACCAGTCAATAGAAATAATGGTAAAAATAGTTAAATTATTTCAGCAAAATACTATTCCATAAAAAAATATGTTTATTAAAATAATCATAAATTTGTAAATGCGAAAATGAATTTGTAATACACACCAAACGATGCAAGGAAGAAAATCAAAAAAAAAAAGGAAGAAGAAAGAAACTTTATGTTAATTTCTTTTCAAGAATAAAATAAATACTCAACAGGCTTTGGGTTTTAACATAATCTAATATGAAAAGAAAATTCGAAAATTCTTTATATTCAATCCCATATTCAAACCAAATTACAACTCATATAGTTACGCTATTCAACACTAAACAGAGACACCACGCCGGTTTATTGTAGTTTATCCTCTTCATGTTCTAAAAATGATGATTGTTCAAATAGCTTATATTTCAGGGGAAAATCATTATTCATGTTATTTTTGAGAATTCGAATAAGTAAAGATTATTAAAAACGGATTCTGTTATATTTTGATACTTTTTTTAAAAAAAAATTAAAACGGATGTAATTCTTATAGGATTCTTAAATCATCTGAAGATTTAAATTTAACTGGGCTTATTAATTTAACGTTTATATTTAATTTAAGTACTTATAATTATATAATTAAACCAATTTCAACTATATTATACATATATTAAAATAATTTTAAGTTTACTGCTGTGCTACAATAACTTTTTCGAATAATTGATGCGTCAATCATTTTAGAAACAAAAATTTCTTTTTATGTATTACTGCTGGCACGTCTATTAATACATGGAAAAAGAAAATCGTATCGTTCAAGAGTAGTTGAACAATTTAATTGAAAACAAAAGAGAAAGCATTTTTTTTTCGATTTACTTTGTAGTTCCAGAAATGTTTGCTCCGTCGAAATGCTGATTATAAATTATAGCCAATGTTGAGTACAGATTACTTTTTGAATGATCTGCATATTTTTTTTTTTTTAGATATAGTTAACAATAAATGATCTGATTAAAGATCGCAGATCGCCTATAGACACCTGATCATGATCTACAGATCATTTTCATCAGATAATTTAAAAAATATGCATGAAATCCCAAATTTGCATGTATCGAACTATATTTAGTGCGATAAAGTAAATGTATGTAACAGTACTTTCATCAAAATAATTAAATCAAATCAAACAAAATCTCATAGAAAATGTTTATAAATATAAATTGCGTAAATGTAATCGGGAGGACATTATATACAATATACAATATACATCAGGGCATAAAATAAGCTGTAGTAATTGTCTTTTTTTGCATTAATGATTGGGATTTCGCAGTACTGATTTGAAAATTTGCAGTAATAAAATACTAGATTTTATAACGTTTCTCTTCAATATTCTAGCTTTAGTTTATAGAAATTCATTTTCCATTTAATGAACTATAAAATAAAGCTAAAATATCAAAGAAAAATGTTGGAATCCAGTAATTTCATTACTGCAAAATTTGCACTATACAAATAACACAGTGGAATCATACTTCATTAGTACATTTTGATAGGTCTTTTTTTAAAAAATAATAATAGTAAAAACCGTTTTCTCACATCACGTTCAGATTTTTTTTTCATCCATTCCTTATGAAATCGAATGTCATTTTTCACGTGATGCGACGCACAGCCGAAAATTAAGTGATGTTTTAATATTAATTATATGTGGTTCTTCCTTCGGATGTGAGGAACAATTTTTAGAAATGCAACTTTATTTTGAATAATCTTTATTTTCAAAAATCGTGAATAAAAATTAAATTAAAATCGTAGTCAAAAAAGTAAAACTGAATTTTTGAAGAAATTCTAAAATAGTTTTGCAAATTTTAGAACCGAAAACCACAACAGATAAAAACTAAAATACATATATTTTAAAGATATTTTGATTCTGAGTTCAACGGTAGGTCAATCATTAACATCTGTCATGCCAATCCTGAGAAAAAGCCAAAAGAAAGTGGACAAAAAAAACAAACAAAAAAAAAACGAAAATTGGATCCCAAGACAAGAAACCAAATATTAAAACAACATCAGTATGTATATTTTTGTTAAAAAAAATTCTGCGTCTTTTGGTACATCGACCATCAAAATCCGCCCAGCCAATCCTGAGATTCAGAGAAAAAAAATTTAGGGGCCATCCGCCATAAAAGAAAAATAAATACAAAAAAACGGGCAAATTTTCCCCAAATTCCAAAAATGGTTACGATTAATTTTTATTTAAAAAAACCTATTAAACTGTACTAATGAAGTATGATTCACAACAACTTTTTTCAAAATTGTTTTACTGTGTAATCAACCATTTTTCATATAAAATCCAGTAATGATGATGACAACAAAATAGAAACTATTTGTTATATTATTTAGCGTGTCCATTTCAAAGCAAATTAGGCTTAGTAAATGAAAAAAAAATTTGCTTTTGCAGTAATGAATTTTCCTTATTTTATGCCCTGATGTATAGTATATGTAATCTTTGGTAGGTACGGTCTGAAGCTTTTGTTGACACTGGAGGCTTTAACTACAGAGGCCTTTTGGAGTTGTCACCGCTGATGTATATCTTACTTGATTTTTGAATGATTTTTTTTTTGTTTGTCGTCTTTTTTTCCTTTTTTACTTCATTTTAGAAAAAAAAAAGTTTTGTAAATAAATAAAGTAGGTAGTTATTTTAATGGTTTCCCAATTTTTTTTATCTTTTCTTACTTAACAAAAATTAGATCATGTACTCCATTGGTATACCTTGTTTTTTTTTAGAATTCAAATTTATTTTCAGTAGCATTCATAATTTCTAAGAGGTATGACGTTCATCCTGCCTATTTCATGATCTAAATGCTCGAATTATAGGATATTTTTCACATTAATTTTACTCAACCGCAGCTCTTTCACATATCAGAAAATTGTATTTTTTGTTTGCCTTTAAATTTTCAAAAATATTATAAACTAAAAATAATGAATAAAATTTCCAGAAAATGAAATGAGACACCTACATCCTACATCCGACAATATCAATAATTTTTTGGGTAAATTTAACTTAATTTATTAATAACAAAAATTTTATTCAGCGGCTTATGAGTACTTAAGTATATTCTTTTCTATTTTCAAAATTTATTGTGTAATGCCGCATGTTTTTTTGTCATTTAATCAGGTTATAAATCCAACCAAATCATTTTGTAAGGTAGGTATTTTTTGTTATTTTCATTCATGCAGTATTATGGCTCAAGCATAATATTATCATTATTATGAGAAAATTTGCATATTGATTTCTTCAAAAGGGACTTTGTGTTATTTTTATTTGAACGGCGTTGGGATATTATATACTTAGCATACGGTTGCATATATAAAAGAAAGGATGAAAATAGAATGGTGAAACTTACTGAAGAATGCAGCAATAGATTAATTTCTGTCACACAAGTAGACCATGTAGTAACCGAACTTTTCTTCACATTTTTAATTTATTTAATCTAAACTATTGCTATTATTGCATTAACGTCTTGCAAATCTTATATAAGAAAGATCATAACAGAGCCACAGAATCAATGGAAAATTCGAGAAACAAAATTGATTCAACGGGTTTTGACCACCATAGACAAAGTGTTCTTTTTTTAAATTTAAAAATAGATCGATATACAGACAAGTTTTTTGAATACCATGAAATGGTTTACCTTTCCACCCACCCACAGATTATAAAATTAAATTCATTATATTTTTTTATATTTTCTTATTCTTTCAATTGTAGTTTAACAGTTCCATCTATATTTTTCTATGAAAAATTCTAAGTGTATGCTATTTTATAACAAAATGAAACTTTTATTCTAATACGTCCAAATTACTTCATGTTATACTATTAAATATTTTGAAAAGCGTGTTCACATTGCATACTGCACCATACTACCTACGTTCGCTACATAATAAAACATAATATATAATAAATAAAAGAAACGCAATAGAGATAAAGCTAAGAATTGTAAAGAGAATTGAAGGTGGATTAAAAAAGTGAATGGAACAAAAAAAAAACAAAAAACAAAAAACAAAAAAGAAGAAAATACGTATAGTTACTTCTTTTTTTCTCTTCTATTTTATTTTATTTATTTATTTTTTTTCAACAAGACAACAACAACAACAGTATATTGTACTGCAGTCATATATGTACGTTGACAATACAATGGCGAATGCATTCACATAAAAATGATAATGCTGAAGAAAGAAAATCTAAAGAATGAAAGAAAGAAAGAAGTACACTTTCAATACACAGAATAAAAAAAAAAAATAATTATTCTATGACTATGAGCATTGAGCATATTGTGAACTTAATGCACATAATGCATCCATTATTCGTTCCTGTATTCACTACACAAAAAGAAGGTAAAAGAAGAAAAACAAAAATTGTTTTCTGTAGCCATTTCCTCTTATCCAATTAGAATTTTGAATTCTCGTTCAAACCAGCATCGATGGATGGTGAGATCCTCTTTTCGTTTGTTAATCGTATTCGAAAAAATTGTCAAAATAAATATAAATAAATAAATGATTCTCTGGCTAAGTGTGCATATACCAATTTTTCTGTATGCAGATAATATACACTCGCCACGTACGCTCTACAACGAAAAATAAAGGCAAAAATAAATTTATATTAGTAATTCTCAATTGGATATATAATATCGTTAAGTTTACAATTCAACTGTTTGCACGCAATCAACCTTTATTTCGTTGCATTGCACTACAGTAAGCGTACAGGTACAGGTATCTAACATACACAGTACACACTACATAGGCAACGTAACTCATACATACATTGATCATATTCATATCAGATTTCCCCAGTTTAGTTTTGTTCATATCGATGTTTAAATTCTCAGGTGTTTGCGTATGAGTTTCGTTTATAGTAAATGTTATGAATGTGTTCTTATATTCAAATGCGCAATGGATCTTA
This sequence comes from Catotricha subobsoleta, assembly GCA_011634745.2. Classification (NCBI taxonomy): domain Eukaryota; kingdom Metazoa; phylum Arthropoda; class Insecta; order Diptera; family Cecidomyiidae; genus Catotricha; species Catotricha subobsoleta. The sequence continues at coordinate 13,175 of JAABKK020060988.1, forward strand.
TCTTTCGTCGTGTGTTATAATAAATAATTATAATATGAATTCAAATACTTATAGTGATTAAAATGAATAAATTCCCCTTCTCTACTTTGTTATTATTTTTTTTCTTCTTCTTTTAAATAAGAAATAAATACATAATCAAATCTACCAAATACACGTACATTATCAAACCAAAGAATACTTTGCTACAAAACGAACATCAAAAAACAGAAAAAAAGGAAAAATAAAAAAGAAAAGAAAAACACTTGCCGAACCAATACAAAGAAATATAATAAAAAATAAAAACCGCCGCCTTCTCTTAGCCCAACTCTAACGATATATTTTATTCGTGAAACAACATCATGAATGAATCAAGCCAATGGAAACATTCAACCAATAACAATGCCATTCAGAACAATAGGCGGACGCATGCGCTATATTTTATCGTAATAGATATTTTATGCACACATGTGTGATGTATATAAACGTAATCGACAAGCATACAACCATAGAACAGGCTCACACACAAAATACCTTAACAAAGCTATAAAAATATATTATAAGTATATATAAAAAAAACAAAATATTTCATGATAAAGTTTCATATATTTTGCTTGCGCGACTGTTAGAAAATACAACATATTCTTCTCTTCTGTTTTTGGGGCTCTTTGTTGTTATGTGTATGCGCTGTTTGCTGATAATAATAATAATTCAATGTATTTTGCGTTCTTTTCGTCTGCACACGTTTTTGTACAGAAAATGTACACAGAAAAATAGTTTTGTACGGTAATACAACGACTATAACGAGATTTTTATGTATCGCGACGTTACGTACGACATAGTCCACGGTGTATATACATAAAAAAAATAAAATAAAAAATAAATAATTATTTAAAAAATAAAGAAGCGATTCCTATATTGCCGTCGTTGTCTGGTTAAGTTTATAATCCACGCTATTCACGAGGCATTGAAAAATATATATATTATATAAAAAAAAATCTTGTTGGATTGAGAAAATCTCGATATATTTTATTACAAATTTTATTATTAAATAAAAAAAAATCAAATAAAATTAAATGAATATCCATCCATACATACTTGCAGTTGTATGTACAATATTTATCGTTTGGCTGTAGAATAAAACCATATATACACGGTCGTCTTTAAAGAAATCGACTATAGGTGTCGTTTTGTTGAAATGTCAGTTACGTTAAAGTATTTTGCAAGCTTGGATGTGTTTCCCCACAAACAATTAATCCGTGTGGTGTAGTAAACATTTTCTTGCAATTTAGCGAATAGAGAAAATTGTCAACAATAGCATAATAAAAATTCATATAATTGGAAAATATAGGGAGATCTCGGCATTGTCATTGGATTGTTTTACAACACCGTTTTTTTTTTTTTTTTGATTTATTTGTGTGTACATTTGTAAGTGTATAGGTGCATACATGCGGATGTCGGGAGCGCAATTATAAATTGTGTCAATAATAATTAATAGTCAATCAATAACATAAATAAAATTAGTCAAGTTAATAATTAAGAATAATTTTTTAATGACAATTTCATATTTATAATAAATTTGTACATGTGTTTATATAATGATTTCGGGGTGACAAAACATCAAAAACCTGAACAATAATAAATATTATCATAAATACAATCGGCGTGATATTTGTTTTGTATCAAAATAAATATTCTAATATAAATAAAGTAATTTTTGAATGTAGTTTTTTCTACATTTTATTCGCGGTTTGATTGACAATATCATTATTTTGTCACAAAAAAAAAATGTATAACCAATAATAGCACGTAATAAACACGGACCTAGCAAACTTGAACAATATGTAATTTACTTTATTATTTAATAAACAATAAATAGAAAGAAAAAAAAAACAATTTTTACAAATATGTGGTTTTGTTATGGGATGTGAGGTGTTTTAGTTTTGTGCCATTAGTCGACCACGAAAGTTCTATAATATTAAAAATCCATGAAAGCCAACAACAATGCATAACGGTAATAATAATAATAGCAATCATAATAATAAAAAAAAAAAACAACAACAACAACAAACAAACAACGTGCGTTTAATGTATTTGTGTTCTGTTGTAAGTTAATGCGACCACCCAAATAATTGTATAATTGGTGACGTTGAATATGCTCTGCTTTGCTCTGTTACGCTAAATATTCATTTCTGTTATTTGATATTTTATTTTTATTATTTTCTATTTCTTGTAGCAATCTATATTGTTGTTTGTTGTGTTATGTAGTTTACTTACACATTATCACCTTTAATTATGACGTTGATAAAAGAATTTAAGATTTAAATTAGATTGGACAATAATAGTCTCAATGCTTTACGTTTTCCATCATGTCTATCAATTGCTCTTTTTTTTTATTATTGTTATTTCATTGTTGATTTGTAAATACAAAACTATTCTCTAAACTTGACACAAATAAATTTAATCATTTTTAAATTTAGGAAATTTCCATTATTTATTATTTCTATTTTCAAGTTGCGTTAATGATATCATTAAACTTGTTATTGTTGCAAAAAAAAAAAGGAAAACATAATCAGAAAAATACCATCTTGTATGGAAAATTATTTTTACATATTCTTAAATATGATTTGTAAGAGAACGAGATGGGTTTTTGAATTAAATGAATGAAAAACTATATGGTTTTGAAGTTTATGATTTAGTGGATTTTTTTTTATTTTTATCCATTTTCATTGAATGTTGGTCGTAAACTATTTTAAAGTAATTTTGTGTTGGTTTGGTTTAGACAGCGTTGCGACGGCATTTAGTGAATTAAATTAGGTAGGATAGTAGTCCAGTATAATATCGTTTATCAAAATTGAAGTCTCAGGTATTGTTACTTGTAAGTCTAGCAGATGAAAAATCCAGGCATAGTAACATATATATATATAAGTCTATTCATATAGATTATTTTAACCTCCAGATAAATCGGGATAATCACGCATTAATGTTCCGATCTTAAAGCTAATCGATTTAGTTTTCATTTATTTATTTATTGTTTTTTTTTTTTTAAATATGGAAATATATGTCACTGCATTAAATATGTTGTTCTGCTCTATTGATTTTATTTAACTGTGGCGGCATTTTTAATTTTAACTTTAGGTTTGAATTCCTTTAAATGTTAATTTATATGTTCTCGTCCGCTTCGGAAGGTTATTCTTTTATTCTATTTTGAATTTGTTATTTACACTGTTTACTGAACATCATTAGTTTTTAAACATTTTTAATTTTAAAAATGGATTTCATTTAGTTTAAATGTTAGGTATTTTGGTTCAGTCACACTTATTTTTTGTAAGTAATAAACTAGTATTAGACAAGAAGTGGATATTCTTTCCATTTATTTAACGCATCTACAGCAGGCAATGAATTCCTTTATTTAAGATCTGTTAAGTCTATAATTATTAAAATTAGAAGTTTACGGGTTTCTAAAGATTGAGTTAAAACTTATATTAAACTATTTTGGAATTTTAATTCATTTGTAATGATTAATTAACAGTTTTCAATCATTTTTGGGTGCACACGCTTTTTTTTTCTGGCGGGGGTAAATTTGAAAAAATTACATATAGGGTAAAAAAATGTAGGCCTTTTTTTAACGTCGCACGTATTTTGTAGGAAATTGTATTTTGGAAAAGTGAAAAAAGATACAATTTCTCCAAAAATACCGCGGAAAAAACCGTACAAAGTAAGGTAATTTTTTCCAACTTAAAACAGGTACAATTTTGTTCAAAATCGAGGTAGGGTAATTCTCTGAAACTTAGAAAAACGTAAGAGGTAAATCCGGGTTTTTGTAAGTTTGTAAATTTCAAAAACTCCTCATAAAAAAAAATTATATATCAAAAACTTAAAAAAGATACTGTTTCAAATTTCAGATGGGGGTTTAATTCTTGAAAATATAATTCAAAATTTGACCCAGCAGAGTTTGTATTGTTTGTATGATATATCTAAAAACATGAGAGACTTATTTAAGAGATAACATCTACTCGTTTATTGAAGAATAAAAAAAATAAAGCAAATCTCTGTTAATTATCACGCCTGGAAGGTAACTCAAATATGTTTCTGAGATAATTTCCTGATATCTGAAGCAATAGATTGCATACTTTTTTCACACAAATTTAGATGTACAGATAATAATTTAAGAACAATATTTGAGGTATCTTTAAGACGTGCTACTAAGATCTAAATTTTATATTAATTCCATTAATTTCTTTTTATGCAATGAAATATCATTTAAAAAAAAAACTAATTCAAGGATAGTTGCAAGATATTTAATGTCTTATATGTCTCGATATATACCGAAGTCATATTTTGCTTCTATAGAATTGGTATAATTGGCTTAAATTTTATCCAATGTTTTTGCCTATCTTAATAATTTCCAGCATTCTCACTACCATATGAAATAATGTTCTTACTTATTTTTATTTACATCAGCGTTCTAATCCAAGCATTTATTATTTCCATTTGTTGCACAAAAAAGGAAGGTAAATAAATTAGTTATTGTTCTATTTCTTTTCTTGAGCATTTTGTCTAAAACTTCAGAAATAAATTAAACAATAGAATTTAAAAATGTAATGTGTTGTAAACTTGTAATACCCGGTGTAAATACAACAAATTCAACAATCATATCACATCGCAACATAATATTATGGAGGTAACACACAAATAAATACAGAATAATACAATGCACAAACACACACACACACACACACACACATAAAGAAAAAAGAAATAATAATATACTTGCTATGTTACGTTCCGCTATTGAATTTATTATTAACAAAACTCAACAACGAAAATGTGAAGAAAAAAATTTATATATATTTGTTGATTTGTTGATCTTTAATGCATTTGAAAACTGTATGGCTTTTGCTGTCTATTATTATTATTGACTATTTATTTATTGTGTAGTTCAAAACATAAATTAAAAAAAAAAAATCTTATTTCTAATTGAAACGCATCACACACATTAGAAAGGCAATTTATATTTATTTTATTTATTTTTTTTGCTAGTGATTTGTAAATAAATAAAAAAACACAACAAAAAAAATTGTTTTAAAAGAAACGAAAAAAAAAAGAAAAATAGAACACAGCGTGTCCACTTAAAATTTTACTTCGGACCGTGCGCAAGACGGTGGTATATTTCACATTTCTGTTACCACATAACATAAATCATTTTCTAATTAAAATGGATTTTGCTTCTTAATTTTTAATACACTGACGAAAAAAATAAGCGAAATTTTAATTATGTTTAAATTAACGGCGAAATACTATTTTCATGTATTAATTTTTTTCTAAACATAACCTAAATTTTTTCTTTTTTTTATTTTTTACTATTCAATAAAATAATTGGTACTCTCTGTTACTAAATAAAATAGAATTATAATCACATCAACTCTTTTTATTATATTTATTGTACTTTTACAAAGGTACGTCTAGACATCTTCATCCGTATATTCGGTTGTAATGACTCCCACACTTGCCATATGCAATTCCATTCAATATCATATCGATATTTATAATTTTTTAATCCGAATATTAAACGGTTTTCTGACAATCTAATTAATTAAATTTTAAAAAAATATATAAATATAAATAAACGATTTTTGGTTTTTCATATGTTATATAAAGGCGACTACTCAATTTTTTCTTTATCGTGTTTGGTATATTATTCCAAAAATGGTAATATTTAACAAACCAAATCGTGTTAAAAAAAAAAGAAAACTATAATTTTTATTGTATTTAATTTTTTTTTTTTATATTTTGATTTGTCGATTTCTTTTAAGGTAGAAATAGAATTTAATGATAAACATTTTAGAGCTATGAAACGGATTTGAATTTACCGAATCGAAAAATTGTTCTTCATTTGCATACAGATGATTTTCTGTGAATCAGTTCTAGGGCCAATCATATTGATTTCTTTTTTGTTTCTTTCTAAATTCAATGTTAGGTATCAGAGCGAGTTAACTAATATCAATTTGTTTCACTGAGTACAATCTAAGTATACCAATAATAATATGAAATAAATACATTTTATTTTAAGTTCTCGATTTGTTTCCATATTAAATTAACAGAGGGAATCATTGGTGGTGAAAAATTTGATTTTTAGTCACTAAGCTCAAAATGTTCAACTCCAATTTTTTACGGAATTCAAATCGACGTCATGATAATTAATTAATTCATTAAATTCATTAAATATTGAATTAATTCTGGTTTTGTAGATATAAATGACAATTAAATTTAGAATTTTACTCGGAAGAAAGTTTAATTACTTGTTTGAGACCCCTTTTATGAAGATTACGTAAAATAGCAATTTCTGAAGAACGCATAGAAATTAGATATGAACGCATAAAAGAAAAGTTTCATATTGAGGATTTTATCAATCAATTTAATTGAAAATCTCTTTCTTTTTTGTTATTCTATCAGGTTTTTATTAAATTTGCTTATCGTCTGTTTAAATATTTTAAAATGAGAGCAGATTCATATCATTCTTAAAATTTTTCAAAATTCTCAAATAAAATAAGCAGATAAATTGAAATGAAAAATGTTTTAAACATATAAGGTTTTAAAATCAACTTTATACATATAAAATTATGGACTATAGTTAGCTTAATTACGGTGTTCAATGAATACTATTCATACTAACAGATAAACACAAGATCTATTAAATCGATAAGATTAATAATGGTTCCTTATATAGGAATAATATTTATTTAAATAATGCTTATTAAAAAAAAACAGTATGTTTATACATATATTTATATTTATTTGCATAGATATTTTAATACCTCTACGCATGCGTCTAATTTTATTTTAAATAGAAAAAATATTATTCCCAATACAATTGAAAAACAATGGATGTGTTTGTTATGTCCAGCTAAAAAGCCGATAATTATGTGTCAGTGTTTGGTATCATAAACACAATCAAACACAATAATTAAAATAACAAAACGGTATTTATATCTTTATGCTAATTAAAATAACAAACACACCATTTTCATAATTCTATTTTGTGTACAGTCATTATTGTCGTTGTGTTCGATAAAAGAAAAGAATGAAACAAAAACAACAAAAAAAAAAGATTAGGTAGATAATAATATATCTCCAATAATTATAATAGCATTTAGTAAAATAAAAAAAAAAAAAAATGAAAAAAGAAATAATATTTGTAATATTAGAATCGAAATCGAACGATAGAAAGAAATTTATTATCACATTTTTAAATGGTCTGCATTTTGTATCCAGGCATTGTGTATTGAAGTGCGCGCGCGTTCGCTTGATGTTGAAGAGAAAACCGGTTAACAATAAATAAATTATTATTAAAATTATACACAAAAAAGAATAAAAAAAAAAAAAAAACAGAATAAAATAAATAAAAAATAAATAAAGAAAGAAAGAAACAAATCGATTTTTTTTTCTACATCGTCGTTAATATTTCTATGGTTTATTTTATTTCTTTTTATGTTGTTTGTTACCGAGTTTCTACAATATAAAAATCACATCATAAATCACGGATTAAAGTAATGAAATAATCAAAATATTTCTTGTCTTTTTTTTTCTTTTCTCTTGCGCTTTATTTATTATTATTTTATAGCTTTAAACAAAAATACCAGAAAAATCATAATTTTTTCTTAATTTTTTTTTTTTATTTATTTTTTTTAAGTGAACACGCGGATTAATATTTAAATAATAAGGAAAGATTATTTAAATGTATCTTCTTCTTTTTTTTTGCCTTGTTTCATGAGCAACAAAAATTTGCTACAGAAGTAAAACAAAAATCACGAATCAAATTTAAAATTACAAAAAAAAAAAAAAATAATAAAAATAAATAAAATAAAACGAAATCTAAGAAGACAGAATTAGAGACGATATTAATAATATTTTTATAGTATTTTAGTGAAGAAAATAATGGCAAGGTAGGTTGAAACATATAAATTATTATTTAAAATTTAATAAAAAAGAAAAAAAATTAAAACTTAAAAATTAAAAAAATTATGAACTTGAATTTAAAATATCAAAAAAATTATGATTGCCATCATCAATTAAGAGAGAAATGAAATATATAGAGATTAATAAAAATGAGACCAGCAATAAAATTATTTTATTGATATAATTTTTTATTTAACTTATACTTATGTTATGTAATTTTAAAATGCGATTATTTTTCTAATCTTTAGAAAAAAAAATTGTCAAAATTTGGGGTAAAATTCAAATGCGCAATATATTTACAGTTAAACATTTGTTTGCTTTTAATGTTTTCAATAAATTGTATTGTCGATAGAAATTGTGTTAGTTTGTTGTACCGTTGTTAACCTGAATAAGTACATCATACTTAATATTTGTTAATTGGCAGATAATTTACAAAAGTTTTTGCATGATAATTAATCATGCATTATTTTTTATTTAGTACAATATTATTATTATTATTTTTTTTGTTATCCTTTATCGTAAGTACAAAAGTATCTTTGAAAGTTTTTTTTTTATCGCTGGATCTCGAATAAATTGAAAAAATTCTTTATTCTACCAAGAAGAGATTTCCTAATTATTGCTTTATTATTCGCTAAATATTCATTCAACAAATACTACTAAAATTAATAGCGTTCTGAATTAAGTTGATATTGATGGAAATCAGCAATCGGGAAGTATTCTCATTCTTAAAACAGTATATATACATTAGGGTGATTCGTTTCACAAAAGTTTCGATTTTACTAGCTCTAAACGCATTTTCAGATGTAAATAGACCTAAAAAGACTATAATGTTTTGGTCCGAATTTATTAAAATCTAACCACCGCGAAAATCCTGTTGAACTTGTGATTTTGAGCGTTTGTCCTTTTTCAATTTCTAAATTCTATAATTTTTGAAAAGATTTATGAAACTTCAAATTTTTTTTATTGTTATTCGCAGGATTAAATTTTAAAACTTTTTTGTGGTTACATCTGAAAATGATTTTGGAGCTAGCAAAATCGATACTTTTAGAACTCCCATACAAAAAATGAGCCACCCTAATTACATTTATTTTAAATTTGCAACGCAAGTCTTTCGGCAAAATCTCATCATTTCAAATATTCTTATTTATTGTTCCTTCCGTATATTTATTTTATAGATTACTCAGAACTCTTTCAAGAATTCAGTTGTCCTGTTTGAAAGTCGGTTGTCATAAATCATTACCTGTAATAAATTGAATTCAAATATAAACCCTATAATCTACCGTAATTTTTATTCTCACACATATGCACCACGTTTTCAATAATTTTTTGTTTAATAAACGACACACCACTATATTTAGTTTGCGTATCTTGGTCTCTTTTTAATTTCCTATAATCGTAGCGTTGATTGATTGCAAAAAGCAATAAAGCAATTTATGCTAAATCCACACAAACACACCATCTCACTAATATGTAATAACAAATAATTTTTATTTATACATAATACGTAACGAACAACGAGCATTAACATACACAATAGCAATTCACGTACATACACTTCAACATCAATAGTCATTATTATTATTATTGTTGCATAAAAGAAAAAAAAATCCATGTAATCATTTTTCTAATTATAAATTTGCGTTTAGTAAAAACATAGTGCTTCGATATTCAAATACAATTACATATTAAATACGATTCTGAAACAAAATATTTTGACCAGAGCCAAAAAAATATATTAATTTTAGTGTTTAAATACGTTTTTATTAAAATACTGTGCAATTAAATACAAGCATCATTATTGATAGAGAATTGCATAACCGTGCCGAAAGGCATTTCATGGGGTAAGTTAAATATTTGCAATGACTTAGTATATTCATTTATTGCGTCAATAGAATCTGTTTGGGCTTTTTTTCCTGTTTATTTTTGCTTTTCTATTCCCTTTATTATTTAATTTCTTAATTTGTCTGATTTTGAGTATGATATCTGAGACGCAAACATTATTTACTTGACTTCGCAAAACATTTACTTTTTTTAATATGCGTAACGAAAATACTTTTTGAATACTTGTTAAAAAAATATATATATATAAGTACTATATAGTTATAGGTATATAACAAATTTTATAACTATACAAAAATATAAAAAAAAATATGTCTCGAGAAGTATTTAAATGATTGATCGATTATTTTTTTATTTTATTTTAAAATAAAACAAAAAAGTTTTTGTTCATTTTCCTATATTATTTGCTTATTATTTATAAATATTTGAATGAATGTAAATGAATTTGAATGATGGGATCAAAATGGGATTATAATCGTTTTATTGTAAATGTAAAATATAAATATGAAATGATTGCAATTATACTGTGATGCGATTGAAACGGATAATATTTTGTATTAAATAAATGCAATAATGTGTCAAGAGATTTATTCAGATGTTAGATAGAAAGAAACATGTGTTTTTTTTTTATGGAATTTAACGTTGTTTGGAAATGCCGGCCGACGGCATTTTATTTGTGTTGAATATAATTTTACAATTCTCGTTATATATTTTTCTTTAAATTTTCGCACAATTTTTGTTAGCCTATGAATAGAGAATTACCTATGTTTTTGTGCAGTCTGTTACTATAGTTAGATGCATTTTTTTATATCTTCAATTAAATGTTCAGAAGAGTTTTGTGATACTATTTAGAATTACTTGAGATTTACGTGAAAATTGTTTGGAACAGCGATGCTCAATAATCAGACAAAATATAATAATAATTATATTAAATATTGTAATTTCAATTAGAGTTGATTTCAGTGTTAGAAGTAATCCTTAGCTATAGGGTTCATGCGTTCATGTCGATTCAACCTTTGGCATTTACACAAAATCTTAAATTATTTGAATTAATATACTTTTAACAATTTGATAGCATTCTTTCAAGTACACAATGAAATAAATTACAAAATTTGTTCTTATGTCGCAAGCAATAACGCGAAATTAAATTATGTATGTCAGTTTGAACACGTTTTTCGGTATACTTAAAAATAAACAATCTATCATAATCAAGCGATAAACCGATGGCAGATTACAAGTTCTTTAAAACATGTTCAATTCAACCAATCCCCCCTTCTCATATATGCCAATCCACTAACTAAACCATCTGACCTAGCCTTTTAACATAATAAGCTTCTATTAGAATTGGATAGTGAAAATAAATAAAATATTTAATCCCTTAAATTGAAAGTACAAATATCCTTAATCCTCTTCATTTATATTATTCATGATATATACACAAAACACTTGAAATATTCTCCAAATTCTACTCTAATTAACTAATTGATCTACATCACCTTTATATGTCACCCTATATCTAACCTTCTTTTTATAATAACTACGCATCTAGACTGTATATATTTATTTATAAAATGCCACATTATGGCTAATAACCATCCTCTTGAACACTAAAAACTATTTTCTAAATTTCAATCCCCAAACACACACACACACACAATATTTTCTTAATACATACATACATATATTTAATTTAAATTTCAAATTGCTGTAACTGCATCAAGTAGGTATATTTCACAACATTCAACCATACGAAATAATCTCCAGGCTAATAAAATTCATTAGTCCACTTCAAAATAATACATAAATGAATAGAGTTTACGGTGGTATTTTCGGTTAAACCCATGTTTTTAACGCCTTTTCCACCCTCGATGATTATCATTTCATCAAAAATATTTCTGGAATAGAGTTTAGAATGTTGGTAGGTATATAAGGTCAAGTCACCGGCGGCGCAAACATATAACATTTATAAATAATAGATTTTTTCGTTTTGGTTCCTTCTATCATCATGAAAAATATTATTATTTATACAAAACTAACTTTAAAACAGCTTATTCTAATCATTCGACCCGTCGGAATATGTACCGCATACATAAACTTTACCAATTCACTTGTATCGGTAAAATAAAGCCCCTATTTCTAGCCTCTTTCACTGTACAAATGCATTCTTCCCATTGATTTAGAATAAAACTGAATGTTTTACATCCAATTTATTGTACACGGACGTTATCATATAGCATATAATAACGATTTTCACTTACTTAATATTTAATATTATTAAAATATAGAGAAGAGTATGAGAAGGATAGAGATTTGAATGGAAACACATTGATAGAAACATTTTATTTATTATTAAATCGGATTCAAATTTCACGCGAATATTAACTGTAAAAGGGCTGATTTTATATATATCTATATATGTACATTATACTTATTTTCATAATAATTGTGGGGCTATAGCTTTCAACTGCACTCACTTTATAAACGTGCAACATTTATAATATAATAGTAATATGCTTTGATGTGATCGCGTTGGGTGCGTTGCTGCGTTAACGATGAGGAGTGTTTGATTCATCGCACACTGACATAAAAAATATATTTTCAAATTAGGATTATTAGGGGTTGTGTGGTGGTTTGGTAACCCTTAGGCGAATTAATATGAATTTATTTACTATTCAATTTTATTGCAGCACATCGAAAACTGTAGTGCAATGATCGAAATTAAGGGATGCGATATCTAAATATTTTTCCTACCTACATAAGTTTTAATGATTGATTTAGCAGATAAGTGACAACATTTATGTTGTTAAAAGTTATTCGATCTAAAGAAGGGATTGGTAACTTATGTTTTCAATCATTTTGTGTGTGCGTCAATTTATTGAATCAGATCGATTTGCTAAATGAATTTTAACCAAAATTCATAATATGGCAATATTTGTGTGGTAATTTCTTGTTTAAATTGTTTTATATATTAAATGCAGTGAGGTGGTGATTAAAGGATATTTCTTCAAAACTATGTTGCGAAATATGTGGTTAATCTAAACCCATTTTATTTTTTTCTAAAATCAAAGACATAAAAATAAAACCACAAACATATTAAAAAACACATAAAAAAAATAAATATTATCATTCCTCTTTTTCATTTAATTGTAATCTGAATTTATAGAATTGGAAGGAGTCCTGCCAAACAGTAAAAATATCTTATCTGCTCTAATTTTGCTTACTCAAGATTTCGCATGATTCAAATTGAAAATTTTAAAAAAGTTCTTGCAAAACCTACATCGATGTGGAACAAAAATATTAAAATTTTATTGAAAACTTATTTTCGAAAAAAGTTCGCTTTTCGCGGTTTTTCTATTTTAACTAAAACTTGCAATTTTATTTCAATAATTATCTTTCCATCATAAAATTTCTAAATGTTTTAAACCAAAAAAAAAAGAAAAAGAAAATAGAAAATAAAGTCAATTTCTTAAAACAAAATTAATAATTTTCGTAACGTGCACACAAAGTGTTGTGCCACAAAACAACGAACGAGCAACATTAACATAAAATCCCAAATTCTACAATAACAATATATTAAAACAAACAAAACAATTCATTAATTAGAAACGCACACATACTTATCATACAAACCCCAAACAAATGAAATTCATACGACATGATTATTAAATCAAGAGTAAAAGTATATGGTTTTTGTGGTATATTCGAATATAATTATGGGGTTTATGGTATGTTTATATGAGTTCAGGTTGCCTGAATATATTCTTTGAATACGAAAACAGTCACTCATTCCTATATCCAAACATTTGGAAAATAATATTAGAATTCACTTTTTAATGGCACTGGCTCCATATTCATTAATTTACCAATTATATTGAGTTTTGTATGTCGTGGTTGTTTGGGGTTTCTTAATTAAAATTCAAAAACGTGTTTAAAACAAACATTACCTACACCGACAAACACAACCAGGCATCCATAACCATAAATTATTAATCAAAACAAAACCATTATTATTTTATTGTACTTTTCTATATAAATTTCTTCTTTTTTTTTTTTTTAATAAATAAATTAAATAATAAAGTAGAAGCTGTTTACCTGCCTCCACAATTCCTAATGGTACGGATATGTATACACGTATACAACTACCTCATCTCACACAAATTAGTTTGTCATGAAAATAAGTAAATGAATTTTCACCATATTGTTTATTCATAATTTCATATATGAATGATGTTTTAACATATTTATAGAAATTATTTACAAAATTGATGGTAGAAAATTTTAAATGTTTGTTTTGTGGTTACTAAATTGACGGGTTTCGCGTTATTTGTTTAGATTCTTGTAATGTACTTATGATGTGTGTGTGTGTGTGTGTGCGTGTGTGTATGTATGTAGGTATTTAATTAAATTCATTTCTATAAAGGTGTTGTAAATTAAGTATTGTTGTTATTTTCTTTTCAATTATAATAAACTTACTTTGATTGCATATTGCATAATCAGTGGAAAATTTTATGTTTAATTTTCTTTATGAAAGGATTGTGGAATATATTTAATAATATTTTTGATCAGTTTGATTTTCAATAAATTTCTCTTATGTAATATTAATGAGGAAAAATCTAAAAATTAACTTTCAGTTTTTCTAGCCAATAATGTACAAATATTTAAATTGCTTTTTTTACGACTTTATGTAATAATAGCAAATATGAGAGATGTGTACATACCGATAATTATATCCAGCACCCGAATTATTTAATCCCAATTAAAATTTCTTTCCTCAAGGCGTATCATCATCTCAAAACTAATGCAATTAGCACGCACTTTTATTAAGTACTCATAAAAAGATTTTTATCTAAATTTAATTGGAAACGTTTGCGGAAATGTAAAAAAAGCAAGGGTTACCAGAAGTCATTTACATTCATAAAAATTATAATAATGATTAAATTTTACATTTTAATATAATTAATAATAAACAACCAGGAACAATAGATAATAGATTTTAATGTGGCGCGTATTGTTGAATGAATGGATAAATTTTTGACTCCCATCTCCAATTTTCATTTCGTCATTTATTTTAATGTTTGCACTCTTGTTAAATGCATTCGTATTAGCAAGGGTAATACTTATAAAAAATTGTTTAATACTTTAATATTTTAGATAGAATGACATCCCAGCGGGGTTAAATTGTACATACATCCCAACGCATTCTTTTCATTTCATATTCATTCATTCATTCATTCATTCCGATCCATTTTCATCTTGAATTTAGAAATTTATTTATTATTTAAAAACAACAATTTCTTAAGTAATGTAAAAGTTGATTGTTTTTAAATGGATGGGTAATACGTATTGGAGAATGGTTGACAGGGCATTTTATTTCTCTAGGGTATTGTTCTGGCCCTTTTTCTTAGTGTAGGTATATTTGTTTTGGGTCTATTCATTAATTTCAAATTCAACTTGCGATGGTGGTTAAATGATGGTGTTAATTTTTTTCGGTAATAAATTTTTAATTAGATGTAAAATGTCTTATTGATTTGAAAAACAAAAAGTACTTTAATTGATTTTCTTAATTGGTTTAATTCACGAACAATGCAAAAACAAATATTGAAAGAAATTGCTGATTCTTCAAAATAAAAAAAATACCTATGTAGTATAATATATATATTATATATATACCAGACCTATTCAAAAATTCATGGAAACTCTAGCGCGTTTATAATAAAAAAAAAAACATAAAAAAAAGAACAAACAAATATTAAAACAATAAGAAATTAAACAAAAATACACAAATTATAAATAAACTGAAGCTCAACAGGTAAATACACTACACAAATCATGTATATTTTTATTTACTTAATAAATGTGAACATACATTGAGAACATATTCAAAAGGGCCTACAATTCATTAATTTTCAAATTGAATAGAACTTTTTTCCATGAAATATTTATTTTTTGTTATGCGGAAATAACATTTTTTTAGTTTTAAACGGAGGTTTTTCTTTCAATTATTTTTTATGTAATATTTTTTCTCCGTTAGCTATACAAGTTTCGATAGAATTATTGATTCGGGAATGAAAGGCTTTACGCCTATATGAGATTTAAATACTTGTTCTTCTTTCAATTTTTTTTTTAATTCTGTTGATCACACTTTTTCATGTTTCCATTAATACTATTTAAAATTTTATGATTTTTAGTACAGTGATTACAATCTACTGAATTCTAACATTTATCTTTTTTCCAAAGAATGGAATTTGTGAAATTTTAAAACACATTTTTTTTTTATAAAAATTTCAAATTATTATTCTATCTGTCAACTAGAGTAATTACTGTTAATTTGTTGTAATTTATATTCGAATATGTAGTCGTATAAAATAAACTATATTAAGATACTACAATAAAGATGACATTATTCTGTGGAAAAGAAAACTTACTTTTGCATATTTTCAGAATCTAAAAAATTCGTGATTACGAGTATATATTGTTTCGGTTGCAAGAAACGTGTATGTAAAAGTCGAACCTAAATGCTAAATTGCCTAGTTTCCGAAAACTGAATTATTAAACAAAACTATGTGCTAACTGACATCCGGAATCCCTAAAATTTGTAAAAACCATTCACAGATATATAACCACTGCCAAATAAAAATTATTCTATCCATCGGATTTGAATTAATTTAAAAACAATAAAATCTTTGTTTCTATTATTTATTTATTTATTTTTAATATAGGTATAAGTTAGTATAATCTCTATTTTTGTATTTTAAACTTTATGTGTACAATGTTATGAATATCCTTATGACATTTTTGTGGTTTATTAATACACAAAATCGATTCATTTTACCGCATACAAAAATATGGATTGTCAAAATATTAAAAAACCAAATTTTAATTAATAGCGCTAGACAGAAAAAAAAATAATAAAAGTTCAAAAGTAAAATTTCATGAAAAAAAAAAAAAAATTAAAAAACAAAAACAAAATGATTTTTTTTTCTCTCTTCTTATAATTCAACACCCGCTGTAAATCGCACATCAGGTCACAGGCACCACCATATAACATCTGATAAATTACGTCACCACAATCAAATTTACAAATAATAATAATCAATATAACCAAAACCGCAACTGTGTAGATAAATTCAAAGACCGAAAAACGTTTACCTTATAGTTGAAAGATACCAAATCGAGAATATTATAAGCAACACTTCAATTCCACCATGAAACTGAAACCCCATGCAGATTTATTAATTAACATTATTTATAGTTATCGATTGGTTTGGCTTTGGCTTTTTGGTTAGGTTAATGTAGGTGTTGTTGTTGCTGTTGTTGTACATATATATTATGCAAAGCAGGCACTATGGGCATTGCAACACAATCATTATTATAATATTGGAGTCGCATGTCTGGTTGTCATTCCTACTGGTTTGTAAAACAAGAGAAAAAAAAATTATGAAATAAAATATTTAATAAAAACAACCAAATGAATGTTACTATAAAATGAATTGTATACAATAAATTTGGCTAATCCTCCTGGTTTGTTATTTCTTATTTTTTTTTTATGGTTTATGTTGAGGTGCTACAGACCTAACCTTAAAAAATAAAAAAAATAAAATAAAAGAGAAACAAATACTCGTATATGGTATAACTATATATGTATAAATAATAATAAATAGAAACAAATGATTGCCGCGCGCGGCAAAAGTTAAAACAAATCACTTTTTGTTTCCCTGTGGCATTTTCTATCTGATTTCTGATATTTTTATTATATTTTATTATGTATTATTATTACATATTTTGAATATATGGATGAATGCTGAATTTTGCTGGACAATAATAATAATAATAATAAGAAGAAGAATAATATTGATCAAATGAGAAATGATTAGTGTTTTTTTTTTTTTTGCTTTCTGTAAATGTGTAATGTCTATGCGTGTAAAATAGGAAAGTAGCTGAAGAATATTTAAATAAATAATCAAAGAATGAAAGTATAAGAAGCATGTAAACCACAAAACTGATCACATTTATGTTGGATAATTTTTTTTTTCTCTTTTGATATTTCAACATTTTTGAAACAGCAGGAGTTAATACATCTCGAATCTATTGAAGAAACAGACACCATGAAAATTTTAAATTATTGGTAGAGGTTATAAGAACTCATTTAGTAAATATACCCATTTATTTATTTTTTCTTATACTTCTTTTGTGCCATTCTTTCAATTTGGAATTTGAATTGCTCATAACGATTTTTATGGCCACAAACACGGATTTATTTATTTTTTCTTCTGTTTCTTATTTAGTTCGTAGCATATTTAACACTGCCGATCAAATCAAGGTGTTGTTTTTATTGCAAAAATTAGAAAACAAAAAATAATATATATTGATTTTCTGAATTATGCATAATTTACGACATTGTTGCTTGATGACCGTTTAAATTAAACTTATTTAAAATATGTTATAATTGAATTAATTATAAAATATCGGTTATATTACACTTTCATCTTAATTCTTGACACATGCTGACTATACCGTATTTTTTCAGCGATTGTTCCTAGAACTACCTACTAAATAATTATCAGTAGTCTCAGTTTACAGAATTAGAGCTTGACCACTAGTACCAGAAACTAAAATAAGAAAATTTTGGAACTATACCCAAATAATTAATTTGAAAGTTTTAGAACAGTTTGCATAATTTTTTGAAAAAATATTTAAATTTCAGACTTTAAAAAATCTCATAAATTATCCATAAATATGCAAAAAAACTTACTTTTTCAAAAGAAAAAGAAAAGAAGTTACAACCGAGGTTTTGTTTTGGTATTACCCAAATAGCTTTTGGAACTAACTACTTAGAGCGCAACTACCCGTTATTTTAGTCACTGATGATATACCTCAAAATATATACCATGAAAAGTTGTTTTTGGGACAAAATGTATATGTATACTTTTTCTGCAAAATATAAATTTTATGATACACCTAAATATCCTTTCCAAAGGATATATTATTATATACCTTGTAAGGTATATAGGTGTCTTCAATTTTTGAGAAATTTTTTGGTACTTGCGCATGTTCAACGCGCACTACAAAATAGTTAACAAACGATGATTGTGAACTATTTTGTAGTGCGCGGTGAACATGCG
>JAABKK020061010.1:0-31971 GCA_011634745.2 Catotricha subobsoleta
ACACATCGTAATGTGTAAAATAGTTTGAAATAATGTGTTTTTAATGTGTTTTATAGTGTACATTTTTAGCAGGGAAACATTTTTATTATGATGATAATGATAAACTTTTTTATAAATGCAGTTAATAAGAGTCTATAATTTTTTTTATTGAAAAATTCGATTTATTTTTTTTAATAATCATAAACTCTGATACACAATTTGTCAGAATAAAATACGATAAATTAATATGTTCACCGAAACTTTTTATATTTTTTGTTTCTCTATTTGCAAATTCTTTTCAATGACATTGATTGATGAAGCAACTTGTAATTTTCATTGTGCCTTACATTTTTCAGTCACAATAATAAGAATGTAAATATTAAGGGAAATTTAGCAGCCAAACAAAAAAATAATAATAACATTACGTTATTTCATTGTAAATAAATTATAAATTTATTCATGCAGAATGTGTAAGTAGAAAATACAAGAGCTCGTAAGTACAATGGTTATTATTACATACACATTACACATGAATGAAAAAAACAAAGAAACGAATGAAGAAAAACACATCGAAACCAGGAAAGTTTGCTTAATATACCTTTTCAGTTTGTGTCAAACTAAGCTTGAAAAAGAACAATTATTGATAATAATTGATGATAATAATTTTCCGGTCGAATACAATTTAATAAAAAAATATGTGTGTCTTCTATCTTAGATCTCGATTATATTGAAAATTTATTAGTTTTTGTCAATTTATTATTAATTATTGAATTGAATTCCATATTCTAAATGAGTAATTTAATAGTATTAATAGACTATGTGATTTTCTCTCATTAATTAATCAAATGAAGATACAATTTTAACTATATTAGGCGCTTTCGTTTATTGCATATTAGTAAAGTTCAGTAAAGTTTTTAATACCAATAAATTCGAAACGGAAAATCGTACAGAAAAATCATCTATAACCGACCCCCACTTAATTTTTAAGGCACAACTTTTCTTTATACATTATTTCAAGCTAAATTTTTGCACTAAACTTTTTTATATGGGGTATTGGAGGGGGTCATAATGTATGAAGGAAAGTTGTGCCTTAAAATTTAAGTGGGTGTCGGTCATCGATAATTTTTCTGTAGAATTATTCGTTTAGAAGTTATTGATACTTATTAACAACTTTACTGAACTTTACTAATCACGAAAGCGCCTATTGAAAAATATTTAATTTATTTGTGATATTTATGATAATAAAAAAATAAATCATTTCTTTTTAATTAATTAATTTATGAATGACATTAATTAAATAAAATAGGTAGGATCTTTCATTTTGGTGCAATTATTTAATAAAAATGAATTTATTTCTGTATAAAAAAAGAGAGGTGAAATATGTCTTTCGATTAGTAAACTTCCCAAGATATTTATTAACATTTACATTTGTCTAACATTCTACAGTAATGCCAATAAATTATATAAAATAAATCTAAAACTAAATTTAATTTGACAACATGTGCGCATAATAATGTTGTTGATGTAACACTACATTTCCAAAAGTTCAATAGCTTTTGATAATAAATAAACATAATTTTACAATATCATTCAGAGAAAGCATAATAGAACAGATTCTATTATATCGTGCTGAATGAACAGAAATATAAATCGTTCATATTTATTATTTTTATGTTATATACATTTATAATGCTTAAATGAAATCAACTCAAACTGAATAATAAACAAAAATTCTCTTCATTTTATTACAATATTATGTAATAAGTAGTTATAAAGATTCTTATATATTTATTATTAGGATTGTGTTTATGCAAAGTAGACTTTTGTTACAACAAAAGTACAATATGACATAAGTATTTCTACTTTAACTGTGGATGTTGTGATGAAATTTACAGAAATCGTTTTGCATGATTAACGATCGAAAATTGTTTAGCGGAAAATACTTATAGTAAAACAGAAAAGCTTAAATGCCAGTTTTATTCAATCGTTTACGGCTTTACGCTATATTAAAATCATAAGTATTTAATTTTTTTTTTTTAATTAATTTCTCGATAATTTAAGATTAAGCGTCTTCGAGGAATGCCCTTAATGGAAAATAATCCTTTGAAATTCTTCAGGCGAATCGAAATATTTTTAAAGAATTTTAATGTATTAATTCTTTGAAAATTCTTTGCTCAAGAACTAATTAATCTATGTTTTAATGGAAAAACATAGATTAATTCTTTGAAATATGTATTGAAAACTCTTTGAATTTTTAATTTCTTCACACTGATTTTTCATAGATTTTCAAAGAATTAATCTATTTTCCTTTCATTAAAACATAGATTTATTTTTTCTTGAAGCAAAGAATTTTCAAAGAATTAATCCATTAAAATTCTTTGAGAATTGAATCATTGAAATTCTTTGAGAAACCGAAAGATTTTTAATGAACTAATTCTTTCTCACAAATGCTGCCTTTCCTATGAAAACACAACATCTAAGCAGTTTGATTTTGTGACTTTTTTAAAAAATTACACGGTGAATATTTAATTTAAAATGTAGATTTCGACAGCGAAACACAAGATTTTAGAAAAAAAACAAATGCAAAGAATTTCTTAAAAATTATTTTTTTTAGAAAAATAAACAAAGAATTTGCAAGGAATTAAAATTCTTTATAAATTTTTACAAAGAATTTTAATTCTTTGGAAAATTAAAGAAAATATTTCCAAAGAATTAAAATACTTTAGAAATCATTGGCAAAGAATTTTGAAAGATTTCTAAAGAATTTTCATAGATTCTTTTCCATCAGGGTGATTCAGATTTACTTTAGAATAAGTTAAGGGTATAAATTATGTATCAAAGAACAAATAAATTTCTATAAAATTTACTCAAAACTTACCCTTAAAGTATATAAAGTAATTCTGAATCGTTATACTCGAAGACGCTTATTATGCTTCTGATTTTAGTTAAGCTTAAATTGCCAAGAATTAAGTTATATAAGTTTTCTTGTCTGATAAATTGGGCTTGTAATTAATTATTTTGGCAAAATTTTGAATATATTGGCTAGAACCCAATCATATAACATATTATATTTATTAGTACTGATAAATAGATATTAATTCTATAGTAAATATTACATTAGGCAGATAAATAAATACAGAAAAAAATCATGAAAATAAACCAGTTATTGGTGCTTGATTCTCATGAGAGTTTGATTTGCTTTATAAGGAACTTTATTTTATTGTTGGATGAGTAGATTTATAATGATATATAAATAATATATAAATTCAATATGATTGAGGAATTGAAGTAATAGAAGAGTTCATGACTTATTAATATTATATAATATAATAATTTGATGGTAAAATATTGATTTCATTAATCATTTCATAGTATTTGTTGTGATATCGTTTGGAAAATATTTTTTATTGTATTTTTCTTCTGTTTTTTTCTTTCTCTTTTGAAGTATTAATTATAGATGATTTGACCAATCATTTTTTTTTTATTTTTTTTATTTTTCGGTAAATTTCTCTTCATAAAATATTGAATATTTTGGATGTGAACAGAAAAACCGAAGGAAAAACTAATAAGCATTAATCACACCTGTAGACTATGTGGAACCGATTTATTGCGATGTTCATGACTTAATGTTTTTGCCGGTCGTATAAAACTTCTACTGCCTGACTTTGATTTGAAACCAGTTTCCAAATCAAAATCATAGTCATTTGGATAAATAGTTGGTATCGATGATATAGGTTTCTGGGTACCAGACTCATTTGTTGTTATTATAAGCATACTTGTTAAGTCTGCTTCCGATGAATTAATGCTCATTATGGTTTAATATTTTTTTATTTTAATTATAAGTAAATGTTTATATAGTTTCATTCTATTTCATACTTTTGTTTTTTTGTTTTTATTTTTTTTTTAATTGTAAATTGTTTAATTTTGTTTTTATCACACTCTTTTCAATTACGAATATATATGGCCAAGCGATTTGATTTTTTATATCATACTATATCCATTAATATAAACCCAGAGTGTTATTAGTTAGTAGTCAGACTCTTAGTTGCATAATGTAAAAAAAAAAATTAACAAAATGTTGCAATATTATAGAAAAATAGTCGATAAATAAATTTATTCACAAATATTTTTCTACTATTTCATACTTTTGCTCACCACAAAGTGCATTATTGATTTTTCTCGCTAAAAAATAAAATTCTCTTTGCTCCCCATGTTTATGAGAAATAAAGATATACAGCAATGGAATTTTATGTTTTGAAATAATCTTCATAAAATATTTATCCGTTTGAAATTTAATATGAATTAGAAAAATTAATGTCTAAATCAGGTAATTTATGACTTTGTAAGCAAATTTAATTGTACTATTGAAAATCTTATAAATCATTTTAAAAGAAAGAGGTTATTCATTGAATTCTTATTATAAAATATTAAGTGAAACCATGTTAATGATATTTTTCTGTTCATAGAATATGTCTTGGGTTTTATTTATTTTGAAAATTTGAACACGATTAAATTTATTATAAAAATGGCTGGATTGTTTATTTTAACGCAAACACAATGGAAGCATTTTCTTTTTATTTGGTGTACATTTAGCAAACACAAAAACTACACATTTTAGTAAGCAGATAATCGGATTTCATTCCTGTTTCCTTTCACAATTTGATAACATTATTTAAGATATTTAATTTAAATTCATTTCAGGCGTTTTTTTTTTTTTTTGGTTTTTAATATTTGTTATTAGAAAATTTTCATATTCAATAACAAATTTTTTAAATAGTTTTTATTTTTGTAGTAATTGAAAAAACATAAATGAAAATAATAATAAATATACACATCCGCGTTTGGAGAATATCGTACTACTGCGTGTAAATCGAATAAGAGCTGACGCTAAACTGGGGGAGCATAATGTAGTGTATACATATTGTATAGATGATATTGATGGGTGTATATACGATGTGTATATGGGGTTGAATTGGCATAGTATCATTCAGTCGTATACTAGAAAAGCTCTCTCTCTTTCACAATAAAATATGATCTTGAGAGTAATTTTATATGTACTGTACATTCATACACAATCATCATAGTCATAATATGTAATATGTAATATGCGCGTACGTTTATTTTATTTTGTGAGACGATGTCGACAGAATATATAGAGGTATAAATACGGTGCATTTTTTTCTATGTGTTTTATGTTTAATATATGAAAATAAAATGATGAGAAAGTTTAGAACAGAGTTGATTGTAAAGAGAATTCGATGCATATTTGCAAGATAGAAATTAGTTTTATCCTTCATGCCCTTAAATATTATAATTCCATGAATGTATTTATAGTTTTCTTTTAAGATAAATACATAAGGGCGTCTGTTAGTATATATGGAAAAAGGTTCAGATAACGGAAAGGTGTATATCATATTGTAAAATGTGTTTTATCTTATATATAAGAGAGTACAGTCTACGGCTATCTAGTTTTAAATGGGTTATATTCCTTGGTTGCTTTTTCCTATATTTTTTTAATTTAAATTGTATATAATTAATAAATAATAGATTCTAGGACCTGCATATTTTATAATATACACTATTTAAATGAAGAAATCTCTTTGAAAGCCTCACTTCATAATTTAAATAGGCGGATACTATACATCATTTTAAAATACTCAGGTCGGAAGAAAATTGAATATAATAATATAACTAAGTACTAACTATCAATGGAAGTAAAATAGATGTCCTTTAAAATTAAATTTATAGAGTTTTAAAGTTCATTGGTGTACAGTAAAATACCGCAAGGAACTTAACGTGAATACAAACTATTTTTTATTTGTCTACTTTTATGACATGAAAATATATTTATTTATTTCTTATTAACTCGCAATTCACATAGAATATGAAACATACTCGAATGATCAGTAGACTTATAAGGAATATTGTTTGAAACAATTGCAATGGTACTCAAAAGAGTTTACGAGGATACAGAAAAAGGTAAAGTTGAATATGCTTGAATACGATTGGCTTTCTTTTAATTTATGCAAAATTCCAGAAAACAAAAATGAGATAAAGTAAAACTTCTCGAATCGAATCGGTTTTTATCGTGCATTGTTCGCCTCAATTAGAGAGATAACCTTTCTGATCGAATCATTAATAATTTCATTAGAAAAAAACTGTAATATAATTGTAATTCATTTGATTAGATAAGTTACTCCTGTACTCAAGAACAAAAAACCATAATCAAATTTTAAGTAAAATCTCATCATTTGTTATAAGCCCTTTAAATTCCTCCCGTGTATAAACTTAATTGACTTTTTAATTAATCTGCTTTAAAAAACGATATTTCTTAAGTTATGGTTCGATTATAGGTACTAGAGATTCAACTAAACTAATGGAATCGAAAAACCTAAAATTTTATGTGAATTGATCCGATTAGAGAGGTGATTTGATTAGAAAAATAAATTTATTAAAGCTAACATAAGAAAATTTACGTAGCGATTATTTCGATTAATGGAGGTGATTTGATTATAAGGACTGTGATTAAAAAAGTTATATATATGGATATATGCTAGAAACCGCAACAGCAGCCGTGCGGATGCAGATAGACAAAAAAACGGATACTTACAAACTTATAGAATATACGATTTATAACGTATTTATTATGTTTATGACATTTTAAAGACACTAGAAAAGAAACGTTTCTGATAAATACTTTTCAAAATCTAAAGTAAGTTATGATATTTTTTACTCGACTTATAAACAGGGATAAAAGTTTTCATTTTCACGAACAAAATGAAATCACAACTTTGAAAAATTTGTAAAAGTTCATAGATTACATAAATTATAAAGTTTTCAAAGTTTTCATGAAATGTGACGAAAACCTGCAACTTTTCACGAAACGTTTCATCTTTTTCATTGAAAACTCACATCTCTCTGTTTATGAAAGAAATAGAAAGTTTCTTTTTCTTTTCTTTTTTCTTAATAATATTTCATCGTTTGATAATCTGAAATACATAAATAAAAAAAAACAAGATTTATATACCTATTCAATATTCATATAAATTAGTTTCAATAGAAATTTCTCTTATAGGTATTTGATAAACTATTATAGTTAAAATGTGAATTACTCAAAATTTAATTTAATTGCAAGAATAAAGTTTTCTTTATTAATTTATGGAAAGAAAATTAAATAAATTTAACTATATATTTCTATTTATTTACTCCTCATTTCCAAACAATTTTTTACTTCATTTTTGAAAAAAAAAATCAAATAAGTATTTGTTTCGAAATTACTATTTTTTTTTTGTTTTTTCTGATATTCGATTTTTTTTCTTTATGCTTCATTTTGTCGATTTATTTTATTTAAATATATATTGAACATTAGTAAACAATCAATAAATCCCTAAAAAAAAATTGATCGAATTTAACAAATTTTAATCCTCG
The DNA here is from genome assembly GCA_011634745.2 of Catotricha subobsoleta. Taxonomy (NCBI): domain Eukaryota; kingdom Metazoa; phylum Arthropoda; class Insecta; order Diptera; family Cecidomyiidae; genus Catotricha; species Catotricha subobsoleta. Next base: position 7,408 of record JAABKK020061010.1, read on the forward strand.
CTTTTCTCTTTGAAGTTTCTCTTTGAACTAAAATTTTAAAATGTTTTTGTATTCTCGCACACAATCCCTTTTATTGTGTATTTCTGTTTATGGTATATATGATATATAAGTTGAGTTATATGTGATTGTTTACCCGGGTAAAAAAGCACTTTACACAACTTCACAAAAAACTTCATACTTTTTAACAGCAGACGTTATAATAATCTAAGATAATTTATAATTACTTCATAGTTGTAAAGTTGTTAAAATATATTGTAGTAATTTAAAGTTATTTTGACGTAAAATTAAAGTAGTTCAAGAAATCATAAAGTACTTAAAGTACTTCAAAAACTCAAAATTGAAATTACTTTAAATTATGTTAAAAATCATTAAGTATTTGAAGTACAGCAAAAATCAGTAATTGGATTTACTTTAAGAATACGTTAAGATTTCTTGTATAACTTCATAGAGTTAAAAATTTTGGTTACTTTAAGTACTTTACGTATTTTTAAACGTCAGAATAACTTCCAGTGACGTCATAATTTAGATATTATTAAAGTAGCCATGAAGTATTTATAAAGTAGCATAACGTAAAATAAAGTCACGTAGAGTAAATTTTTAGTGAGGTAGGTTATAGATATATTTTCTTATATTCGGATAAAATCGTACATTGGATTTCGATGTTATTGTTTTTACCCCACGTACAACTGAAAAATTACAAAAAACACAACATCAATCTATACAACAGTTGTTGTGAAATATGTAGCGACTGTGGAAAATCAAAAATTTGCTGTCATTGATAATATTTAGCACAATATTTAAATTTAATAACGAATAAATTTGGAATTGGTACTTCTTCCGGTCTAATAAGAAATAGATAAAATCCAGCAGTGTCACCATATATCCAAGATTTTAAATTAAAAATATAGAATAAAACAATTTATTGTATTAGTAAATATTAATGGTATTCGATTGCATACCAAGCCCCCCTTCCATAGCTATGAAAATATAATGTATGTGACCTAATATTGGCGCCAATTGTTTTCTTTTTCACAAAAATTTGATAGTTCCGGTGCATTCATATATATAATAAAAAGTAAGAATACTTGCTTGCCAAGTGATTAGAGTATTCTACTCAAGCAATCAGTGATTTTATTTAAATTTAATGTGATTCAGGTGCCAAATGTTTACTACTTGAATAGGTAATTGTGTTATAAATGTAAGTATCACATAATAATAATTATGGTTATAAAATTTAATTGTGTTGTGTTCATACAATTTAAAATTTAAGATGTAATTCCCGCAAAAGCTCGCTATTGTATTTGTTTAATGACTTTGTGTAAACTTTAAATTAAAAGAAAAATGAAATGGAAATAATAGGATAATATGGTGTTGGCGATGTGTTTGCATGTTCAACCTCATAGAAATTATGTTTATGTAATGTATGAAAGAGCAATGACCATCAAGTATCAATAAACTATTAGTGGCTAATGACTGAAGAAAGTAAATTTCATGCCACCAGGAAACAAAATTACATGACCCATAAAAAGTACATTTCATTACAATAATTGTATACTACCAACAATTTATTAGATTTTTATAAATACCTATATCTTTCTACCACATACGTGAACACTATGAATATAATAATTTTGTCTGTTGAGCAAATACACTTAAAAGCTTATTTTACAAATAGAATTGCAGTGTTAACGTTACTTAATCGACTATTATTTACATGAATAGAAATATGAGAATATTATCGTTTTAACAATTGATTTCCTGGCAGCGGAACATTTATTAATATATTTTTTTTTTCTTACTTTCATTTGGATTTTCTGAAATAGAAAATTGTGAAAAATTATTGATTTGCTACTTTTTTTTTGAAGTATATTTTTTCACTTTACATAAATATAGGTATTTTGCGTGAGTTGATCATAAAATAAATAAATATAGAACAACACAAGCTTTATATAATACGCATTTATTTTAACTTGTGAAAGCTCAATTTACCATTTAAGGTGTGGTTTCAGTTTTTTGAATTATTATAATAGAACTCATATATTATGAAAAATGTATGTTTAAATTTAGGGATGATTATTGTATTATTAAAAGAAACCTTATGAATTTCGTATCTGCATAAAATTTGCTCGGAATTTAGAAAATGCAGATTTTATTATTATTTTATTCAAATTTATAATATTAGATTTTACCATTATTTTTCCTTGTTTTTTTTTTATTATTGTTACGTTTTCTTGGAAATTTTTAAAATATTCAGTATTAACAAGGTAATTTTGGGATAATATATGTGTGAAATATGTTTTTAATTAAAACTTATTTAAAGTTGTAACAGATAAACACAAATTTATTAAGAAGAAAAATAAGTAGAACAAAAACTAAACTACATCCAATTATAAAAAAAAAAAAAAATAAAATAAATGTTTTCCATAAATGTTTCATTAATGAGCAAAATGAATGTTAAATTTATTGCGTTGACCTTAAGCTCATCAATAAGTAAAAAGTGCCTTTTCTAATTAAAGGAACCATCACAATTATGTTGTCCTTTATATTATTATAAACATAGACAGATTTTTATTGTTCTGCGTATTCTTTATTTTTCTTGTCTCTTACGAAAACTTTTTTCTAATAATGCAAATAATGCTATAATACAATAGACATTTTTATACTCGGTTTAACCGAGTTTTATACGTTTCTTTATTCGATCATAAAGAATAATGTTATCGTTTTGGGGTACTTTCGGTTTCTATATTTTAACTTACTGCGTGATTTGTCTATATATCAAAAGCTAGTAACTTCTCAAAAGCTTCTTAATACGAAGTATATAACGCAAAAGAAAAGAAAATTAGATATAATTTTAAAACATTTTTTTATTTTTTGTAAGTAAAATTGTTTGCCTTTAAACTCTAACTATTTCATAATATTCATTGTATAAAATATGGAATACATGTTTATTTTTTGTACTTACATCCACTATTTGCGACATTTATAAATATGTTAAATAATTTTCACATTATCAATGAGTCTAAATATTTAATGAACCAAAAACTACAGGTTGGTAGACAACAGGTTTCTTTTTTCATACTCATAAATTTAACAAATAAAATTTCTTATTGATTTTTATTTCCAGCAATATTATGCACTGTACATTTTTTTTAAAAATATTATGATGGTAGACATACGGGAGGTTAGTTTCTACTATCACTTATATAAAATTGTTCGAAGTGCAATGAAATTGGAATTGTATGAACTCTAGACTGGAAGTAAAATAAGGAATACTATATTTATATCAAAAATTTATTCCGTTCCATTTGTTGAAGCCATTTTTTTTTTTATTATTATTTTCTTATTGTTATAATAAAAACACAAAGAAAAGAAAATTTGTCGAACAAGAAAGGAATAAATGTAATTTATTTATTTGAATAAAAATACAATATTTTAAGTGCACGCAAATATATTTAAGATACATTAAATAAATGTGAACTGTAACATAAATTCTATCGAAAAGCATATATGCTTACATAAAATGATTAAAAGCATTGATTTTTTTTATTTACTGTTTCTTTTAATGGTTCTGCAATTGGAAATTATTGTGCTATTGAAAAACGTCTTATTTACATTTACATAAATTTAATGTTATGACAATAATTTAGTAATGTTGATGTTAACGTTATCGTGAGTTTTGTGCACTATTTAGCTAAGAAAAAAAAAACGCAACTAATTTTCAGTTGGTGGTAAAACTAGAAGGCCATGCATTTTTTAAAAAAAAAAAATTTCTATGAATTACGAAATAACTATTAAATTATACTTTGTAATTGGTCTTTGTATATTTCTTTGCCATTCAAAATTATTGAAAACGGTAAATGAAGATACTTTCATATCGTAATATTTAAGTATTTACTTTGGAAATAAATTTATTGATTTTATTTTTTATAAAATGTTATTATATTCTAATAAATTTTTAATGTAATATCCGAGGGGGTAACCACTGAAGAAAAACTGATCCCAAAAAATTCCAAAATAGCCCAGAAATTTCTAGCGAATTCAAAAAAGTTCCAAAAATTTCACAAAATTCCAAAAAATACTATTACCCTGTCCCAATAATTCCTTCAGTGGTTACCCCCTCGGTAATATAATAAACAATTGCAATTCTTTCGTTATTGAATAACAATTTCTATTACAATATAATGTTACTTTGCAACTGAAATGCTTCATATTGCGTAAATTTATCTTCTTAGAATTGTATTACGAATGTTTAATATGAAAATTTATATTTATTAACGAATCATGAATGCCATTGCATGGAGATTTAGAAAAATATTTTTGGGATGGATATATGAATTGTTGAAACAATGACAACAGGGTTTTACGGATAGTATGCTTATCTCTTTACTATTTTTCTTAAGGCAAATATGAACCAATTTTATGAACAAAAAAAATACAATAACTGGTTCAGCTGACTGTTTTAAGTATTTTTGGGATATAAAAACATATTACTTATATTTCAAAAAATTATTAAAACGTAAGCAGAAGTTTTAAATGTTCGAGAAAAATTTGCATGAAAAAAAAAATCTTATCTATGCTCTGTAAATGAGGACACGATTATGGTATTTAAGGGAATTGAGCAAATATTAAAATAATAAAAATTTCAATTTGTCGCTGCAGAATTACTATTTGTTTAAGATATAATCATACGTTCGAAACTTGAAAATCAATTGTGCAAGTTATTATTATATGTTATTGAAGATGAACAACCGATGCATTTTATATGATTTTTTAAATATTAAACTTGTATATATTTTATGCAACCATATAAAAATAAAATAAGAGTAAGTGCTGTTAATAGTTTTCTGGTATGCATTTTTTTTTTGATACTTTTTTATTTTTTTTCCATCACTTTGCCGATTCAGTAAACTGTTCTCCTGGAATGTATTTGTTAAAACATCATAAACTCAATAAACCAGGTCAAATATGTCAGACAATACACTATGAATACATTATGAATACATAGTGTATACATGGTATATACATTATGCAATGGTCAGACGTGGTTTATTGGAAAACCTTTGAAAGAAAAAAAATACATATCTACTAAGATATACTTTAAATAATTTTTATATATATATATATTAATTCAGATAAAAAAAACGAAAACTTTAACTCTTTGTTAATACGATATAAAAATAATTTATGTTTCTAGATTAAATTGTATTAGGCTTCTTTCTGATTGGTGCATATTAGAAACATATTATTAGCATATTTCATGTAGTATTGATTATTTTTCATACTATTCTAATATGCAAATAAATAAAAAAAAAGTAAGTCTCTAGTATCTCGTCAGTTTCTTGATATGTGATTTTAAGCATATTTTAAAATTATTGGTTTCACAAACTTTTTTTGTTTTGTTTTGTTTTTTTTTCAATCCATTGTCAGCTCTTTTTTTTTTTTTTTTGCTATGTTTCGCTAAATTTTTTGACAAGGGCTGCAATTAAAAACTATAATGAAGCGATTTAATTTTACTCATCTAGGTGGCTGGCATAGGTGGTGTGCTAGTTAATTGAACGTATTATATAACTGAATGGTTTTAAATTTATATTCTATGGTAGTAATTCTAAATAGACTCAAATCAAATGTCTTTTGTGTAATGTTATAATACATACCGCTTCAACAGGCTCCGGAATTTTAATGTCATGATGAAAACTATCAAATTTATTATGGCCTAAAAGGATTTCACGTGTTTCAGTATCTTGGTCTTCATGCTGATTTTGCCCTTTGCAAGATGTCTTTCGTGATGAATGTTGCATTGAAAATTTCGATCGACTTTTTGTATCCTTTAAGCTACTTTGACTTGATTTACTTGACAGCGGATTTGATTTGTCTTTAAATGAACGATTACTACTGGCACAATCACTGCGATGGCTACTTTTTTTTGATAGTGGACTTTTAAGCTTCCCACTGTTAACATTTTCGTATTCACAATTTTCACAAGCCATCATTGATGAATGTTTAACAGATAGGGATTTAATTTTACAATCAGATTTTTCACAATGATTTTCGAATGAACAATGCTTTCGAAAATTCATTAATATATTTTCTGATCCACCTCTATCGTCCTGAGAACAGTTTAATAAATTTTGATTTTTAACTGTTCGTTCTTTATCTAAGCTAAAATATTTTTTTTTCATGAAATTATGTTTATCCCGTAAAACACCACCACATGTATTGCAATATTCTTCATCGTCGCTTATTTCCTGGTTGTTAATATTCATCATGTCTGCATTTACGTTTTCAAAATGTAAATGTTCGCATCCGGTTGAATTTCTTTGATTGCACATATTTTCTTTCCCGGTTGGCGTTGGAGTGCTGGCATTTGTGATGCATGATACAATAGGCACATTACTTATCCCATCGCATATATTTGGTTTTGCTGTTGTATTCATTATACTTGGATTTTTTTTATTTTTATAATCATCGCGTTCATCATCGTCATCGTCATCATCATCGTCAAGACTATCCAATCTTGCACAACAGTCTATACAAATATTCTCACAACTGCTCGACTCACATTGTGTCAATAAAATGTCCAATTTACGTATGTCCGATAATTCAATGCTAGAATTCGTGCATAAATTTGTGTCAGACATATTTGTTTGCTATATATCTAATAATTACCAGTTTGGTGTGGGTAGGTATTTAATATGCAGTCATAGACGCTGACATTATATTAATATTTACTATTGTGAAATGATGTGATTTTATTTTATATTAATTGCTTGTGGCTAATGCCAGTTAAAACACATATTTATATTTTATATATTCATGATATTTGCCACTGTTAAATAATTGCTAGACTACTGAAATAGCGAGAGCTTAATGATTGTTTAATAATAGTTATCATCATAATGTTCGTTTTCATTTTCAGTTTAATTTATTTCGAGGAACAAAAAAAAATCTATTTTTTTATTTATTATTATTATTTTATTATTGTTTATTAATTAATGATTTGTTCTTTGTTCTCTGTTGTGGATTTTTTCTTTGTTATTGTTGAAGTTTATATTTTAGTAAATACGTCAAAACTTTGTCCCCATCAATACCAGTAACTTAATTTAATTCGAATAATAATTTTAAGCACGCATTTAAATATATATTTTTTTAAATTTTGGTTTTTATATTTTAGTTTTTTCAAATTTAATTAATAGTTTGGGATACGAATAAAATGCAATTTATTTTTCTAAAATATCATCAATATTTCTATTTAGAATTTAGCACACATTTTGAATCACCTTATTTATGTGAACTAATCACATACATATTATATAAATATAGATCTACATAAAGGTGAGTAACTGCTAATAATAATAAAAAAAAAGTTAATTATATGATGTTATTGCTTATCTGTTTGGAAAATTCATCCACTTTGCACTTCACATAACATTGCATTCACCTAATGCATTTTATAATATTAATAAGGCATCACCATCAACATATTATCGAGGTATTATAGATGATAAAACTGTATAGATAAATTGATGCGATGATGATGATTATTTTAAAATGCTATTTTAACCAACAAAATCAACAGATTGAATGTTGGTAAAATAGACGGGTGTGCTAATATTAATATAACATATATATTGCACACCAGGTCATATATTTTACGAAAATAACTTCTATTTTTATTAAATTTACACTATTTTTAATTAATTGATATTTATCAACAAAATTGATTAAAACTTTCGAATTAAAATGAAACCGTAAATAAAAACGTATCAATAATATTTTTATATAATAATAATATTAATAATAGAGATAAATAATATTCATTTAATTATACAAATATAATATAATTTATAATTATTTAAATATAGTAGCAGATAGTATTTGTGAAAAGTTCATTTTCCATCATCTTCGATATTTAAATATAAATTATTATTTCAAAAATAGTTTTCGCAAATAATTTATTAGCAATAAACGAAAAATTCTATTAACAACCATTTATTTAAATAAATCACATTAAGATAATATTCTAAATATTATTATTTGTATGTACAATTGTTAATTGTCACACATGTAAAATAGTTATCTTTATGCACGATAAACCGATCCCGACAAAATATATATTTGCACTGATTTAGGCTTCTCTTATTAAAACCGTTTTACAGAGTACATGAACATTGAAGCACATTTATAAATATACATTTTTAACGATAGTTACACTCATATTATTCCAAGTCCAATAATATATCCAAGTAACCAATACATTCATAGAGAATTTTATCCACCCTCAACCTGCACCCACACATATTTTCTCAATGAATGTAGAAATAATATTTCATAATGAATAATAATACCAAAACCAATATCAAAACAAAACTTTTTAAAAATTGTTTGTGTGCTTGTAGTTAAGGTTCAATGTTCAATGTAGGATATGCAAAAATGATAAAATAGATTTGGTGAATATGAAAACTTTTTTCTATTCTTTTCTTTTTTCTTTTCATTTTTCTTTTTTTTTCTTCTTTACATTTATACAAAACAACAAATTTCTATATATCAACATTTAAAGCTTTTACACGAAGAAGAACATTTTCCAACATTTTAAATGTACGTGTGGTAGAGGAGTAGTGCAAATACATATATTACAAATACTTCGGCACAGTATTACTCGATGTTGTGCTCAAAAGAATTCTAAATAGAATTTTTGTTATATTTTTTACGATATTTTCCGATGCACTCCGAGGATAAATTTCTTTCGCTTTATTTTAAAATATATATTCGACATAAGTATGTATCTATATTCTGAATAGTGACTGGACTTTATGAAATAGAAAATTAATAATAATACTAGACGTATTATGTACCTATTATTGAAATATTGTGGCCGGTTTGTACAAATAATTCTAAATAGATAATAGATTAAATTTATAAGAATATATTTTTTTTTTTTATTCATGATATTATAACTATTAAAGGTTGTTAACTTTGAACACGGCTATTAAAAATCCATGGAGTTTTTGAGAAAAAAAAAACAGATTCCCACGATGTTTTTGGACTGGAATCTGTGGTTTTATGATTAATACTTTGTTATTGCATAAGTGTTAATAAGAAACAACGAGAAACCCACCGATTTGTCCGAAAAAAGTTTAGAAATCGGTGTTTTTTTTTTGGAAAAATCTATGGATTTTTACTATAGCCTTGTTTAAAGCTACCACCCTAAAAAATTAAAATAAAGCAAAATAATAATCGTTAAAAATTCAATGGTTTTTTGAATAACAATTTTATAATCATTAAGTCGAATCAGATTGATTGATGTTCACTGTTTAATAGGCCTTTCTAATGTTTATATAATATTGGAAAGCTTTTATAATTATATCGATTTTTTTTTTTTATTTAATGGACCATATAACGAATAATGAATTGATGTCAATTAACTATAACTATATAACCATAATAGTTGGTACACAATATCAGTTTTTTTTTTGCTTTTCATCACTGATTTAATTTTTTGAAAATAATTAATAGCAATAGCAATATCTTAAGCGATATTCAATGAATTACACGGAGTCGGTTATCGTATTGAAAATCGATAACATTTATTTTAAGTTATTGGGTCACAAATAAGCACATATGTACGTGCTTTCCTTTATATAGTAGAGATTATTTATCTGAATAGGAAACAATTAATTAATATCATTGAATGCTTGTTAAACACGTCAATAAATCATAATAAATAATGTATAAATATGTTATTTACATAAATTAAGTGTGATTTTGATTTTGTTTAGCTTATTTATTCATTAGTTGTATAATCGTTGCCGCTCTAAAATGGTATACATTTTGTATGATATGGCTCCTTAATCCTATAAAATCCATCTTTCTTGATTATTTCGAAAATTAGAACTATGATTTTCTTTTTATAACTTTTATATGTTGTGAGGATAGCCGAGACCAACAATATGCCATGGGTCTAGTTTTTCGTTAAATACTGCGTCTGGGAGCTTTTGGCCGTCAACAATTTTGTGTTTCCAAAGTAACAAAAATCAATAAATAAAAACAAAGGCTACTATGATCTGTGAATGGTAGTGGTTTTTGAAAATGTGGCGTAAAAAAGAAATTAGAAATTAAATAAAATTAAGCTTGTGACAATAGATTGGCAGTTTGTTTATTTTGGGGACAAAAAATTATCTTTCAATTATTTTATGCATTAAATTTTATGCGGACCATTAAAGGTTTATCTTTAAAAATGCGAAATCATAATTTATTTCTATAGAAGTTTATAAATGAAAATAGTTAAAATAACATTATATAATCATTTAGAAATTTATCTATCGAAAGTTGATCAGAAACATTTGAGTAAACACATTTAAAAGTTTGCGTTAAATTTTTGGTCAGAAATATTGGCACATGCACAAATAATTTTCATTCGATTTGTTATAGTTTGCCACCTGTCTGATTTATTTGAAAAAGCACTTTCGATAATTAACATGTCACAAAACAAAATTAGCACACAATAATATGTCGGGTAATATCATAATCTTCATTATAATCTCTCGTTACAAAATGTTAATTATCATTTTCAGAGAACGTTTAGCTTAGACACAGACAGCCTGTCAATATATTTCAGTTTTTAGTTATATGATTTTTAAAAATAACTATGACAAAATTATTATGCAATATTAGAAGAAAATCCAATCAAATAAACTGCATTTTATAAATTTATTTTGATGCATCAATTTATTTTCCACATATTGCTTTCATACATATTCATAATACAAATTCAAAAATAAATCAGCATTTTAATTTACTTTAAATATTAATATAAAATATAAACAACCGATGCTAATATTTTTTTTTTAAGTAGTTACGGAATGAATTTCTATAGATGATTGCTTTTATGATTATTTATAAAATAAATAACCTAATAAAATAATTGTGAAAAATTACTGCAAACAGGAAATTCAATAAAATTCGATAATCAATCTTTTTTGCGATCCTATAATTTTTTGTTTTTTCGTATTTAATGAAAATGCAAATTCAGCTAATAATAACTTTACACATATTTAAAATGTGACATATCTAAAAATTATTATTATTTTTCATCCTAAGGAGAAATTGAATCATTTTTTTTTAAATGATATTTACATAAATGCATAACATATAACTGAATACTCGTAGTATCAAATGTATAATGTAGAAGACTAGTTACTATTGCAAACACAAATAATAATCACTAAAAACATTATCTTAAATGCATGTATTTGAGTTCTTATTGTTAAAAGATATTATAGTTTTCTTGTAAGATTTAAAGTTTCCTGAAAACTTACATTCATGAATTAACAAAGAATGTAAGTATAAAATATAAAGTATTACTTACTGGATATTCCATTTAAAACTTTTGGTACTTGCTTTAATTTTAAAAATAAAACATACTTATATGTTTTTGACATCTATAGAAGGATTTAAGAAAGCATAACATATATATCTGTTATGTTTAAAAAAAAAAAAATGAAGCACTCAAAGTTTTTAATGGGACACCCTGCATATTTTAATGCTATATGAATATGAATTTGGGAAAGATTTTTTTCTAACATGCTTTGAATAGAAAATATTCAGTTATTGATAGAAATTTAATTTTCAACTTAATCAGTTATTGCAGGCATTAAAGGGTTAATCACAAATATATTTTACCTATATGTATATATTTTCGAAATTTATTTTTACAATATTCAAAGCAGGCACTTATTTTTATAATTCGTAAATAAGCAAAAAAAAAAGTCCTCCTGGGAAGTAAGCATTACAGAAGTTAAATGGGTCACTCATGTTTTTGTTATAATAATTAAATCCAAAATAAATGTAAAATGTCGTGTATAACGCAACTAAACGCAAATTTTATTATAAATATTATAATAAATCATAAAATATACCTGTTTGATTATATAAAAGTTTTCTTTTTTTATTATACTGAATGAAGCACTTTTCTAAAACAGTATACAGAAAAATAAATAATAAGCTTTTTATTTTGTCAAATCAAGGTATTTTTTCACAAGTTTATATTGTTAAATATTTTCATTTTTTTTTTCTTTACTTTATATTTATGGAACTTGAGCTTACCAATATACACGCAGTACGATTACCAATAACTTTATAAAATATGCTTTTTTTTATGGATCCGATTAAAATCGTCATATCACGAAACATAAAGAAAAACATTTATGTAAGTATATGAAAAGTTTTAAAATGAAATATAAAGAAAAACAAAAGTTGCAAATACGGTTAACTGCTAGTAAACTTTCAACATATTTTCATTTAGATAGGCAGCAAGAATTTTCATAAACATCTCTAATGAAATGACCAGAAATGATAAATAATACAATCAAATAAAAGTTTACAAGGTAAGTATACAAGAATTGGAAAGAGAATTTTTGGGATAAATGTTTAAGAGGGCTATATACCAAAAACCTTGTTGCGATACCCGATTTTTCTCGGAAATGACTTAAAATGAAGGAAAAAGTTATATGTAAACTTTAAGACACATCTTTTGTCTCGTGTATGTAGGAATTATAATTTTGATTTTTGGCTTTATATAGGCTATAATTGAAGTTTAAAACCGACTCGCGGTACCCGATTTTCCTCCTACAAAACAGCTTTTATTAAATTCTTTTTTATGCACAATATTTTATTTATTTATGTGTCTCGCGTATGTAAAAATTTTTGATTTATTTTTATTTACGCGAGATATAATAGAAAACAAAAAAAAGGACATAAAAATTACCGGAAAAAAAATTAAAGCTCCTTTGGGCGACGTTGCCCAATTTACAGATTTTCTTTCGACACTTATGTCTATGTTGAAATAATAGACTACAAAAGTAAAACGACTCACGGCTCACGGCTCACGGCTCATTTTTCATTGTTCTAATGTCAGTCCGCGGTATTTCGCCGCCTTTCTTTTGTAGTCTATTAAAATAATGTGAAATGACACAAGTTAGTAAAAAAATAAAAATTGGCAACATCGCACGCGAAAGCTTTTGCGGCTACATAGCCCTCTTAATTCATAATAAAGAATACTTTTATGCAAATTTTACATTATAAGGTGTAAGGTAGCAGTAACTAAAATAAAGAAATTTGGCAAACTATCCGATTAATTTGATGAAAGCTTTAGAACAGCTTGCACAGTTTTTTTAAACATCATAATTTCGTAAAATCTCATAAAATCTCATATGATTGGATTGGATGAAATACAAAGATTTGAGTTTTTTTTTGTCATATTTCATGCCATTTTCAGTTGTTTGAAGTACCTACCTACAAAAAAAAATCATATTTTTTGGCTCAAAAATCTTAAAAACCTATGATGTGTGCGAAAAAAAAATTTGGGATAATACTTGCTATTTGTAAGATTTTTGATTTAGAACTACGTAAATAGCATTTAGAGAGAAACTACCTGTTATTTTATTCGCTGATGTGGAGTAAGTATATATCTCACAAAATATAAAAAATATATTTATACTTTTGGAAATATACGAAAGCATATCAAACCATAATTAAAAAATCATACTCAATGAAATTGTACAAGTACAACTCGACCTTTAATTAAGTGTCAAAGTTAAGCAGAGCTGACAGCCGCGAAGCGACTAGCGACCGCTTTTAACTGCTAATTTTAATTAATTAATTTACTGTTTTTAAGAAAATTGAGCGAGCGAAATGCAGCGAGCAGCAGCCACAATTTAAGCATAGTTATTTAGCGAGCAGCAGCAAGTACCAAAACAAGTTAAGGCCGCAGCGGGCAAAGATATCGTCGCTTTCAGCTCTGGGACGAAGCTAACTTCGTTTTGCACCTAATTTCTGGTGTATATACAAATATCAATTTGTTATTTTCTAATATATTTTCAATACGAAAAAATGACTTTGACGATTGCTTAGCATTCATAAAGTAAAAACAGGTGTAAATATTTAAACGCAATAAAGTAACGTAAATATATATAACTTTTTTAGTTTGTAAACGAAATAAATTATGACAATTCTATTTCTAATATTAGTGCCAAAAAATAATTGTTCCTTTCAAATTTACATTATAATAAATTTCAGTTAACACTACTAGCGATACACAGGTCTATTTTCCTTTTAAAGAAAAACGGATATACGACACTCAAACACTCAGACGATGATTTTGTTAATCGATACATCTCAATATTTAAATGTAAAGTGATACGCATATGGCATATAACAAATATAATATTTGTACTAGAAATTTCTGTAACTTATGAAGAGAGCTACAACCTTTGGAAGCAGAAAATATATGTGCAAGGCGGACTACAACATGAACAACTACACTTATGAAAACAAAGTACGAGTTATACGTTCACGTTTCAGGACGTAAATCAGAGAAACATTGAGCATCAATATCGTGTCGACTTGTCCAAATTTAGTTGAGCATGAATTCAAGACTCACCGTACATATATCTATTAACAGTTTAAAATTAAAAAAAAAACTATTTACAGCCCTTATCGGAATATAACTAATTTACAAAATCCTTTCTTACTCTATAGTCAGAAAATATTCTTTTTTAATGTTTTATTTACGAACCAAAAAATAATTAAACGATAAAATTGGGAAAATAAAATCGAATTTAGCCATGGTTGCTTCACTATAGAAGCAGATCAGAAAATTAATAGCAATCTATTTTAACAGATATTTAAATAATGAAATTTATACCACATTTCTTATTATTAAAAATGAAATTAAATTAAACTTCTATTTATTTATTTCAAATGGCATTTATATTATATTTAATGGAATGGCACTTACCTGTGCTACTTTTTCTCCCATATTTGGCGTATGCCTAGTACCTTGAAAATACTTTGCTGAACCATTGTCCTGAAATTAGTATAGAAACTACTATAAATATTGGATTATTGGCTAATTAGCTTAAAATAATTGGAAATAATTTGCATTTTCAATATTTAATTTGGGATATTTAAAGTTAAAAAGAGTAAATAATAATTATTGATAACGTTCTATGGTAAAAAAAACAATTAATTTTATTTATTATTTCATGTTCTTTTGGTAACATTTTTTTTTTGGGTAAGCTTGATCATGACTTCGATAGAGTTTATTCATTCTTATATTTTACTATAATATAGTTTTAAATAAACAGCACGTGTATGAGTGTGTGCGCCGTTGTAATTTGATCTATATAGAACAAAAGTGTCACTTATCCAGATCAAACACAAAAAAATAAAAAATAAAACATACCAAGAAAACAACACTAAAATGTTATCAGTTTATTGCTTAGAGGCACTTTCTATTCTAACGCACGCTTATACAATATATCTCCAATTGCAAATAAATATGACGCAATAATAAGAATAACGTAATAATAAAATAAATTATAGAAAGAAAAGTACTGCCTCAATTGAAATTAGATATCATTAATACCATATAAATTTTCTTATTTTATCTAATAATCTGTGTAATAAAGATTTAAGTTGTATGAAAGAAAAATCTCATAAATATTATTATTAAAATAAAATTGATCAAGTAAACATGATGCAGAAAAATAATTTTGTATTTTTATCGGTGATAAATTTAATTAAGAAAATTCTGAATAAGTTTAGTTGAAATCAATCTAGAATTACGTAAAGAAATTAGAAAATATCTTTGCAGAAAATAATACAGAATATACATACATAGTTTTAATTATTCTAAAATCGATGAGTTATTTTCTATCAAAGTAAAAAATAATACTTCCAATAAAAAAAGAAGAAGCTTACTTCAAACACTATATAAATAATCAGATTACATATCGTATATATTAATCGTTCAAATAGAAAAAACCATTTTTTTCAATATATATATGCAATATATAAAACTTACCCTTATTCGATCCGATTTAAGATCTGAAGGCACATTTGATAAAGACGAGCTACCATGATGATCATTATTATTTACTGAATTTTGTCGGAATGATATAGCTTTGTAACGTTGCAAATCACTTTCGGATGAAACATATGGAAAATACTGACGAGATACGTGGCCTGATTTACCTAAGGTAAGAAATAAATATCAAATTTATAGTTTATTATTATTTTTTTTTTTTTTTTGTAATTTTATTATCATTTATACACTATTCCACCAACCACCAGTAAATTACAAAAAAATGTTTAACCTTTAAGTTACAAATAAATTTAACAATGTCATTCGGAATTTAAAATATCATTTAAAGAAAGTTAAAACAAAAACAAAAAAGTAAAATAAATGCTAGTCATTTATATGTATATATATATATAAATATATAGATCAACTATACAAACAATCGAAAATATTAACAAAAATTAATGAAATAAGTATCTATAATTCTATAATAGCTATCTTTACTTATATATCCTGACATGAGAAGAAATAAAATGTTCTATATCTGTCGAAACATAAATTTAATGAGCAGCAATTTGTAAATAAAATTTAGCTTTTAGATAGTTTTCAAAATGTTTTAACGTATTAGCGTTTAATTCAATCTCAATTATGTTTATGAAGATCATAAAATTTGAATATCACCAAAGTAACATAAATTTTATCAAAAAGAAAAAAATAATAATAATAATAATAATAACTGTTTCTAATGGATAGTTAAAGTTATTTATTTTCATTATTAATCGCATCTATCGGCTCGGCTAGATAATAAGAACTCAAAGCATGTCTTATATGAATTATGAACATATTAAAAAATAAATAAACAATGCAATCATCAATTTTAAAAGTTCATGCTGGAAACCTGTTAATTTAGTCAAAAGACAATAAAAACATATAATAAATAAATACAACCAGAACATTGAACACAATTTAGCTGCAATCACATATATTTACAAATGAAATCATTCGACATATTGCAATATAGTAAAACGAAATACAAAAAAAAAACAACAACAACAAAATACAAAAATAGTAGATATGAGGACATCATACAAATAATCACAATGCATATGCAAGCATAATAAGTAAATTATTCTATGATTGATAAATAAACAAAATAAAAAGCTCTCAGTACGCATTTATAGAAAATATAAATCTTAAAACAGTACCTTTTATTTGAATTATGCAGTTTTGTATGTTGAAACTAGTCTCTAAAAAGTGTTCATCTACATACCAAACGAACGTTAATTTTTTTTTTAAGTGAAGTATCGAATAAGAGCTTTTGAAATTTTAAAAAAGCTTCGTTTAATTTTTTTTTTAAATATAATTATTTAATTTGTAAGTTGTGTAAGTATATGCACTCAAGTAAATATTAAAGAAGATAATTACTCAAAAGTTTTAATTAAAAATAAAAGTTATCTTGAAAAGTCAACTAGATAAAAGGCAGCATTCATAATTTATTTAGATTTTAGTAGGTAAGCTACAAGTTAAATAAATACTAAAATATTATATACCATAAGAATATAATATTATACATCATAAGAGCTATGAAAATAAACATAAGTATCATTTTGGAGTAACACAAATATTTGTTATGCCAATTTTCTTTTATAATAAAATTTTATCATATATTTCATTATTCTTAGAAAAAAAAACCACGTAGGAAATAAATCCCTGTTTCACTCTTGGCACTATTGAGTTGTCACATCACATAATCTTAATAGCCAATAAGTGGCAAGAATTTATTTCGTACGTACTTTTGTCTTTTCTCTGCAATTCATTGTTTCCCATGGAAACTCAGAGTAATATTATGATTTCGACTGGACGAACTACTTTCTCCTCATTTAAAAAATCGGAGAGGGGGATAAAAATTGTTTAAATTGAAATTAAGTTATAATTTTTAAGTTTTTTTTTTTTTTTTTATGGGGAATCTTGATACAACTCAAGTACATGCCATTATTTAATATGAATTAAGGCTAATATTATGAATTTACTTGAGTATTTTTGAAAAATATTTAGTAAAATAAAATCATAGAAGTAAAATCTTCATTTTAATATTTCAATGCACAACTACTCGTAATTAATAAAATTTAGCGACTGAAATTATTCTGCGAATCAATACAAAAAAATAAAAAATAAAAGAAAATTAATAAAAAAAAAAAAAATAAGAAAATTGTTTTACTTTACTTTAAACATGTTTAAAGTTTACCTTCCATAAAATCATCAAGAGTATGGGCTCGTTTCTGTATCAAACCTCGGCAATTTTTTGTCTTTGAAGTTGCCAATGTTGCTGTTGTTGCATTACTCGTTCTTGCATTTGCATTTGTGATATTTGATTCATTATTAATTGCTTGCGATTGGCTTAGTGATTGTTCCTCATCTAAATTGTATAATTGTAATAAAAAAACAAAAAAAAAAAAAAACAATAACATAAGAGCACAAACAACATCAAAACGTTTTACTTCAAGAAAATAATAATTAATTAATTAAAAAAAAAAAAATACATAAAAATTATAATAGGAATGAATTTACATACAATAAACATTTAAAATAAAAATATTTATAGTATTTCGGTATTTTTTTTTTTTTTTTTTCATTTTAATAAATAAGAAAAAGCCCAAATGCAGGTAACAACCAGCTATCACACAATAAAATAAACAACATTTAATTTATCAATAACAATAATTTTTGAAACAATGCTCAGACCACACCGATAACAAAACAATAAAATGAAATAAAAAGCTTAAAACATTTTATTAATATATTTAATTTGTAAGACGAAGCAATCAATTTAATAGATTATTATTTGATTGCTGTAACAGTTTTATAAGTTAAGTACATGCATTTTTGATATTTTTGCTTGTAAAATATAAAACGATTTAATAAGTATTTAATTCCCTTCAATCCAGCAAATTAACACTAAAGCTGATAAGTATGTACGCAATTCGAATGACGTAAAAAAAAAAATTATCCGTAGTTTTATTTACTGATAATATTTCTTGCAACAGAGATATTTCCATGAATATTGCGATATTTTTTTTTTGTATGGCATTTAGTAGACTTGAATTAAAATAAATGTATACGATATCAACATAAATATTGCATAAAATGAATCTGCATTTGGCCTTTCTTTATTGTGAATTTATGAACATTTTTTTAATTATATGTGTTCTGTAGTTCTGTTATACGAATACAGAATGAAACTAATAATAAATTCAAAGCCTTCCTTTGTAGTATAAAGAACATTTTTGAAAAGTTAAATTTCATTTAAATAAAAAACATTGTTTATTTTCTAGAAATTTTATATACACTTCACCGTTCCTAAAATATAAAGTTTCTGTGCTAAGTACATATATACATATGTATAATAACTTTAAGCACTATAGTAATTATAATGTTAAACTAACTAACAATTCCACAGCTCTTAAATGTTCAACTAAAAAGATTTTAATTTTATTTAAAGTAAGATTTTGTTTATTTTTCAGTGAATATGTAGAATTTAATGAAACGCTATGTTATAATTTTCAACATAGAACTATTTATGCTATCTGCCAAGTAGAAGTATTAATGTATGTGCAAGTAGGTGTTTATACAAACTGAGAAACATTTAGTGATTTAGTGGACGCGGTTATATTGACCACTTATCAGAAAACTAATTGATATTGGATTAGTAATATTAAATCAACTGAAGCTAGTTCTAAGCTCTTCAATGAATTCAAATATACAAATACACACATTCAATTCAATATTATTTCATATTTAAATAAATAAATCAAACGGACATTGAAAATAATTTTATGACAGGTTACTTATAAAAACTTCTATCTCGTCACAAAAATAAAAGAAGAAAATTACATAAACCAAACTTTAAGACAGTGAAACATTTAATCGTGCTCCTTTGGTTGCACCCATTGACTCCGAGACATCGAACGTTAGTGCTCTGATTCAATTTAACAATTTAAACGCATAAGCAAAAAAAAAAAAAAACAATTACCATCTGTAAAATAATAAGAGCGTAAAATCAAAAAATGCAAACATTCATGTAGCTCTTTAACGCTATTAAAATATTATTTTGAGTATTTCAAAATTGAATTGAATTTCAAACTCTGCCGAATAGAAAAATAATTTATTTGAATCAAATTTAATAAGTATTTCAATAAAAATTGAGTAAGTACACATTGAGTAGCATCATCTTAAATCAACTAATCTACATCAATTTCTGACATCAAAATTATGAATTAAATTTGTCTAAACATCTAATCAGCCTGCTTTGAGAACTCTAATACAAACGCACATTTATATAATATTGAGCAAGCTAATGAGAATAATACAAAGTAACTTCGAACGAAAATAAATTATTTCAAGTTAAACGTAATAAATACACCAACAATAAAAGCTCAACCAATCTATCGAAGCAACAAACCTTTTCGCACAATTTTTTCATTTTGCGAAAATTTTATTTTATAATTTTATTTTAACAGAAAGCATTTATTTATTTTATATATTTTCTCAATTTAGCACTTTGAAACTTTCAAATCTCAAGCGCTTTGAAACTTACAAAATAATAAAGCGCTTTTGAAACTTTCAATTTTCAAGCGCTTTTAACATTTTCATAGAAGCTTTTCTCATGAATAATATAAAAATTTATTAAAGTTTTCAGTTTTCAGAACAATAGAGGACAACAGTTAGGTCTTTTACAAAATAGACACATTTACTATATTATATTATGACTTGTTACGACTTACCTATCAGTCTTATAACTACAAAATAAAATTACAACAATAAAATAAAATCTAATGTTATTGACTTATTTATAGGTAACTTAAATGAAAATTATAATGGAACTTACGTTTAGATTGTGCATCAAAATCAAGACTTTTTGTTTGTGAGAATTCTGATTTCTTTACAATTAATGGTGGTTTCTGACAACATAAATTCACAAATTGTTAATTGTTAATTTATTAATAATAAAATATTGTTTTATTAGTTGTAAAAATACCTTCGGTGTTGCAATTTTGAGGTCCTCTAGACGTAGGGAATCACGTATTTTTTCTTGTTCTGCCGTTCTCATAAGTGTTGGTGTTACTAATGGTGACCAAACTTTGCCTGATTCGATTTTCTCCAGTGTTGGTGCTCTAATTTTAATTTGTTTTTTTTTTAATCATATCGTTTTATAAATAATCAGTAAATAAATAAAGCCTAAAAAATATAAAGGATCAAGAGAAGCCTATTAAGAGAATTTCTAAAACTCAATAAGCTTTTCAAACATGTATTTAATCTTAAATTCTTGCAGATGGACTATTGGCGTAAGATATGTATATAAATTATTGCTTTAATGAATTTCTTCTAAACATTTTTGTCTCGTAGAGTTCAATAAATTATTTTCAACATTGCTTATAATGTAATCAACCTACGTAAACAGCTATAAAGATTGTACGTCATATTTGTAAATAAAGCTAATACATTAACTCAATGTGCGGTCGAAAATATTAGTAGAATCAAACAGACGGTATAACTATAACGATATAGTTAACATCAACAATACCGTATATTTTTTTTTATAAAGAGGAAGGGAAACCTCGCCTATAGGTAATTTTATAATATTCATAATTGGTCTATAGTCAGATGTATAACTAAAGCAAATGCCGAAATAATAATGAAAATATTGACACAAAATATTGGTTTTGATAACCTGTCAGTTTATATTTAACCATAAAGAGTGACTTCAATCGATGTGTCAATATATAATTATAGATACAATGTGAGTGAGTAATGTTCATTGAGTGTAACGATTATAATTGTATATATAAATCTGTCGCTAAATCTACATAGATTGGACAATGAAATTAATCAAAATTATGCAATAAAGCCAAAAATTAAAAAAAATATATTCAATTGTTCATGCCAGTTTAAATACTGACGGATTATTAAATTCATAGCATTTAGAACAAAATAGAAGAAAACTGTGACACTTTGTAAACTAAATATAATATTTACCTTTCATTAGCCTCCTCCTCTTCTTGTGTTACATCTGATGGAGGTGTTAAATATCCAGCCAATCGTAAACCACGATCCCTTAATCCCATACTACCAAATTTTGTCTTGAAACTAGCTCGAGCTCTATCGACTGGACCACATTAAAGAGTTCAAAAAAAAAACCAAAAATAATAATATTTGTTCTTTAAATTTATCTTTCTTAACGGCAAACAATTAAAATTCATTACAAAATCTTCAACAATGACATAGGATTTATAAGAATTTTCAACGCATACATGGATTTTTAAAGTTTCTAATAAGAAAAAAACGACACTCTGTCGCAAAAAGGCAGGTCTGTATTAAAAATATTACAAACCTTACGTCATTTTAGAATTTGCTTCAAGAAAACTATTTATGGCTATAGGTATATTCAAATTTTCAGATAATTTTCAGTCGTTACGCACATTTCTCTGCACATTAGAAATCTTAACAGGGTAAACACTTTAATTAATATTTAAATTTATTTGTCTGTCAGATTGTTAATCATTACCACCCTGTTGATATTTTTTATGTGCTGAAAACTTTGCGCAACGACTGAAAATTATCTGAAAATTTGAACATACCTATATTTACTTACATTTACTTAATCTACTAACAAGCGGCTCTGCTGGTGTTGGATTCGTTAAGTCTTCAAAATTTATTATATAAAGTGATATATCATCAACTTCGGAACGTATTGGTGCTATTACTTCTGAACATAAAAATTTTTGTCCTAAAAATAAAATTTTCATATATAATTAATTTTTTTTTAACATTATTATTTATAGTTATAGTGTTTTCTTTTTTTAAATTTTTATTCAATTTCAATCTGCTTCTAAACAAGAAAATAAAAAACAATATTGCAAAATAAAAAATATATGAAAATAGTTATGTCTTCTTGCACAATTTCCCATGTACTGAATAATGATATGCTACAGAAATATTATTTCTCTTGAGTTGACAAACATATTTATGACAACAATCAAAAGAAATTATTGTACTGCCATCCCATCGGTTCTATATATAATTTGAATGCTTTTAGTACATTAAGGACATATTTCATTTTTAGTTTCAAGTTTCAACGAGTTTCCATTTCATTTAAACATAATTTTCGTACTATAACATTAAAAATGTTCGTATATTTGTAAAATAAAGTGAAGCAATTTGTTGTGTTGTAATGATATATATAAATATATAAGTATAATATTTTTATTTTTTTTGTTAAATAAGCAAATGTTGAAGAAAATTAGTTGTTGTAAATAAGGTAAATAAAGTTAATAGCAGTAGGCAGCCTATATTATATGATATAATATTTTATTAATTATGTATGGAGAGTATATAGTATAATAATGATCACAACACATATACCTACAACTACAAAACATTTTTAAACATTATGTATTTGCATGTTACTAATTTAAACGAAAATCTTTTTCCCTTATGACAGGTAGAAAGGTCTCTCCTTGCTCACTATACTATCATTATATTTACATTTAATGTTTTAAAAAATAAAAAAATATGGCTAAGTTAACATGGTTTAATTTTCGAGTGGCTAAAGGCATATGCAACGCTAACCCCCAATTTAATGCTTTTAATTGTAATTAATTTATCACGCGATGACTTTTATCGCACATAAAAGTAGTTTTTTTTTCATGTTCTGTAAGGAACGCCAAATTACGAACAAATATTTGGTAATGTCAATTTTAATTGGAGTAGCAAATATGGAACAATTTTTCAAGTATAAACTTAACTAGATGGCACTATTTCCTACGTTTATTAAAAGAAAATAATATTTAAAAAAAAATTGAAGTCATTACTGCGGTAATTCATTTATTTACGATCTTACTAAATGATTAATTTTATCCTCTAATTTTGAAATATGTACGTCTCTGCATAAAAAACTACTAAGTTATTTTCCTTAAAAGTTAATTATTATATACTGAGTAACTTAAAAGTTCTCCGTTAGTTTCATCCATAACGAAAAAATTAATAATAATAATAATAATAATAAGTTAGCCCTTTTAACATCGGTATTATTTCTGAAATATTTTTGGTTTATTTAAATTACAACATTTCTAATAACGTAATTATGCCAGAAAGTTTTCTAGAATTTTGTATCTATTAAACTGTGCTCATAATAAATTATAGAAATATTATTCGTTTCAAGAAAATAAACTTACCGTTTTTTCTGTAATATAATATTTCAAAATGTTTCTCGAATCCATTAACGAGAGCTTCTCTAATTAAATTAACGGCCAATTGTGATGTCATTGGTCCATGTAGAAATTCCGTTGTGCTTGAACGTTGCATTACTTCAGCACGTGTGAAACCGGTCATTTTGCAGAAACCATCCGAACAAAAAATGATATGATAGGTTTCCGATTGGGCATTTGCAACCAAAAAACTACGATCTGAAAATAAATAACAAATATGTATAAATATTTCCATAATTTAATCACCAAAAAAACACGAACAAATGTTTTAAATATGGTAGGTAAACTAATTCACAAAGTATTATCCCAAGCAGCACAGACCGACTTCAAAGTTGGAACGACCAATTCTGACCTATTTCGACGACCCTACGACTAACAAATCTAGTCGCGTACTGACTTTGATTTTTTTTAAATTCAAGTTGCGCAACAGGCCACGGTACG
>JAABKK020061021.1:0-24044 GCA_011634745.2 Catotricha subobsoleta
AAATGATTAACATGATGGTTAACATTTTGCAGATTTTGTTATCGTTGGTTAGGGCTGGTTACATCACATCAAATTATCGTTTTTTTTAAAATATGCCTGGAAATTCAAATCATTCGAAAATTCAAATCAGCCAAAACTTTTTTATTCGATTTTCCGGAATTTACTGTATTTTATGGAAATCTGAATTTAATTTTCAAATTACTGTTTTAATTGTTTTAAAATGACAGCCCTTACAAAATATATTAGATCCATTGGGGGTAATAAATAAGTAAATTGGGTTATGTCCATTATCACATGATTCATATTCATTTGCTTAAATGCTAAGTGAACAGAAATATGTATATTATAAAATGGAAATGCTTTAAGTGCTTTCTTTTATATAATAATTTCTATAGTTTCTTTTTTTTTTTTTGTATTTTAATGAAAGCTTCTAGTATTATCAGTTTCCATTGCCATTAAAATTTCATAAAGTATAAATTAATTTCTACAGTGCTATTATATCAATGGTTAAACTCTAAATCATTAATATATTTATTGCATTTTCTCTCATAATTTGTTTGCACAATTTACTCAAAGATGTTTAAAACCTGTGAGAAGCCGTACAATAAATTCTATACAAATATAAGTTTTTGTATTGTTAAATGTTGTTTACGGAACAATAAGTTTGGTTTAACATTTCATTTAAATCGGGAATTATGTAATTTCATAAAATCTAATGCAATCAATGACAATATAATAAGTGTATTAAGCCTTCTTCAGAATCACAACGCAGTTAAAATATTTGATTTTGTTATTAATTATTTGTTTTTTTTTTTTTTTCTTGAAAATATGTTTCAAGCAAGGACATTTTCGAAATAGTTATCTTACAAATATTAGATTTTCTTTAAATTCAATTATAAAAATGTACTCATTTCTATATGAATTTTATATAAATTATATGTCGTATGATGATTAGTACACCTGAAAACAATATAAATTGTGTATCATTGCGTATGTGACCATATTTATTTTCTATATATCTAATAATTATAATTATATATATTTTTAAGTAAAGGCAACAGTGAATTATTTTTATTTTGTAATCTCATTCCATAAATACCACTTATTTTATTATATATATTATATTTATGTATACATATATATAATTGTCAACATTGGCGCATGGAAAGCAAAAAGCGTGAAGGTGTTACTGTGCTGGATACTTAATTCCGCGCTCAATTCTTCACGTTATAAACATTATTGTAATATTATTTTTAACTGCCTACATTTATTTAAACGCAATTTTTTATTTTATTTTAATATACTCTTTTTTTTTTCTTTTAAATCTCGAAAGTATAAACAAAAAAAAAAAAATAAAAATAAAAAAAAAGGAGAAAAAAACGTATTTTGAAGAGACAAAACGGTGCTATGTTATAAATGTCGTCATTGTTTGTGGAAGCAGACAGGTATATATATACATAATAATCATAAGTAAATTACATTACAGTCAAGCTTACGGGCAAAACTAATCTATTTATTTTATGTTAATAATTATAATTGAAGATGTTTATTTTAGAGGTAGTAAAATAAAATGATGAAAAGATGAAATATTTTATGTTAAGTTATTTGCATTTATCTTTTGCGTGAAATTAAAAATGGTAGAAATAGTTTACGATAATTTTTTTTTTTTATGATAGAATAAATAAAATCTGATTTTTGGAATTTATGTGCTATATTAATATAAATATTTATTTCACAATATTTATTTAGGTCACGAATAATAAAAAAAATTAATGTTGCTCTCAAAAACAAAACAAAAATAATAATAATAATAATAATAATATGTAATAATAATAATAGTAATATATGTATACGAATAGAGGTACTTTCCTTTTCGTTTTCTTCATAGCAAATCCTTTTATGACACTCATTTAAAAACCGTGACGTTAGTCAGGATTTTATTTTAAGAAGTAAACTGTTGACAGTTTATTTGTTAAAAAGCTTACGAAGATATTAAATGCAAATTCATTTAAATGTTTTATAGAATTGGCTGATCGAATTTAAATATTCAAAATAAGTTGAACGTGCAAAGTATAAAGTATATACACAATGCTAAGTAATCGTTGATTTTCACACAGCATCCAAACAATATTAAAAGGAACTAAAAGTAATTTTTATTTGCTTTAACTTAACATTGACGGTGTAGAAATTAAGTGTACTTATTATATTCCGTACTTTAGAAATGCGTTTAAAATTGCTATAAAACTTTATCGCTCAAATAATATTCACAATTGTGAATTCAATATGTCTCAATTCAGACGTAACTGTGTCGCAATATATAGCTTCTCTTTACTGCAAACAAAAAAAAAATCACGATTTGAATCGATTGGTTAATTTGATTTTTAAAGATTCAGTTGATCAAACAAATACTTTTTTTCACGCCTGTTAACAAAATCAAATAGATTATTTTTATAAATTGACAACATCCAATTGAATATGTGAGCAAATAGGCCTAAAAATATTTTTTTTTAATAATATATATATACTTTTTTTTGTGCAAATAAATTTTGAAATTAAAATAATTAGATTTCTATCTGTTAAATCAGTAAGTATTGTTAAATTATTAGCACTAGAGAGTACAAATGCTAATATAACATATTCTTGAGTATCCGATATTGTTGACAATGAAAATGAAGTTTTGTATATGTTTTTTTGTTAGCGTTACCATTGTGTATATTCAAATGTATTTGTGTATACAATTATACAATTATACATATAAATATATCCATAGGTATAACATATATTAGTTTAATTCGCAAGTACATAATATAAATGAAACATACTTATAATATAATTTTTGAATACAGAAGAAACGAAGTAATATAAACGCACTTGTAGAATGTAAATGTGCCTGCCGAACTACAATATCTTAAATAATATAAAGAGAAAACTCTTCATTATTTTATTTTAATGAAAAGTCAACTGAAGTGTATGCGGGCTCACATTTAATTTTCTTAATTTGCATAAGAATATCAACATAATATTTCAACTTTCTTTTGTAAGTAGGTTGGTAGGTGGCATAGGTATTGTTTGTAAATTATTTGACTGTAGGGGTTAAGGGTTACTTTAATATTAATTGTAAGTTTAGGCATACGCATTTTGTTGAAATAAAAAAATAAAAAACAAAAAATAAAAAATAAAAAAAAAATATAAATAAAAATACGTATATAAAAAAATACATTTGGTTTTTCTTTCTTTACAAATTTGAATAAATTAAAAATTTTGTCGTTTTTTTTCTTGATAGCTATTCAACGTAAAAATTAAAATAAAAAAGGAAAATATACCTACTTCTATGAAAAGTGGTGAACAAATTAAATATGCAGAAGCCACTGAAGACAAATCGAATACATTTCAGCCTTTAAATTCTATATCTTAACAAAGAGAAAAGTTATTTTAAGTGTGACTGTTACTTGTTCTTCTGATTTTGATATAAAACAAATGACGAATTGGATGACGATTCACCATAATAAATCTCCATTTTATTGGTATTACAGAATATTCAAAGACACAAAGACATTTATTATACAAGTGGAAAAATATACGGAATTAAATTAAATCATATTTAATTCGCAAATTTATTTATTATGTACTTAATTTTTTGAATTAATAATCAACAACTACTGCTTTTACTTTTAATTGTAAATCCATCTAAAATTAATATAAACTTTAAAATATTTAATTTAACACACATGTGATAAATATTATGTTATAACAAAAAAAAAAACAACAACAACAACAACAACGACAATAAAATCGACATCTCTCCAATCCAAAGGAATATGAAACTCAGTAAAACCAGTTTAACAGTGGATTTTTACTCGTTTACTTGTTTCCTTTAGCTTACACATAAAAATAAATTTACTTGTTCTTGTATTATTTATTTTTAACGGTGTGGATTGGTTGATATAAAGTTTTGATACACTAGGTATGAACCATGCAACTTTACAAGAGAAACATGTAAGCAATTCTTAAACATATTCTATTTTTAGTGTTCTTTTCTTTCGATCATAGTTTTTACATTATACGAGTATTGAGTACCAATATAGACAAGATGATGTATCATTAATAAGTATGTATATAAATGTTCTGCAGATTCGGTACATAGCATATTACTCTCAATCTCAATATAAGATACTTAAGAGTAGCACATAACCATTTTCTTCGCGTATACACTTTGTCAATACTTGAATACGGTGCTGTACATCATAAATAAATATTCGTTACAGGTTCTTTAAATTTTTGCTTATTCATGCAGCTTTAGTTTACAGAAAAGAAAAAATAAGAAAAAAAAAAAGATGAATATAAAATAAAATTAAATAAAGTAAAAAAATAAATTTATAACTCTACATAACGAATGTGCAAGGCAATGGTAAACTGTGGTACCGGACTTTCATAAAAATATAGATAGAATTATACACGTATGTGTAATGTGTGTAGATTCCCATATATATAACAATAGTATCAGCTCGGTCTAAGAAGCTTCTAACAACATTATTTATATTTAAATCGTTCGATTGTAGTAAATTCAACGTAAAACACAACACAAAGAGAATGATGGGTCGATCGGGTTTAAAGCGCTACTGTTCGATTGTAGTTCTTATATATTAAATATAATCTCTGGCGTCTTTCCTTATTTATATTTCAGTTGAAAGTATAGAAACATTATTCTTCATCGACAATACTATAAAATTCTGTTTATTGAAAAATGTTTTGTTGATTTGCTTATTGTTTGTTGCAATTTTATTTCATTTTATGTTTTATTTTTGTGAAATATTATTGTTAGTTTACACAGAAGTAAGATTTACAACATGATAATCTAAATATAAATATAATTATCTGTTTATTTTTTAGAATTCAAAGGTTTTAGCCTGAAATAAGCTCATGAATTTGCAGGGATCAAATATGTTATATAATAAAAAGCATTTAATAAGGGGAGAATTTAACAAAAAAAAAACAATTATAAGAAGCTTACAAATATGAAGAGATGACGATTATGATGAATTCTAAGTATAAAACTTACAAATTTATCAAAAATTCAATTCGCATCTACTTATAAGGTATAATAAAATATTAAGCATAATAATGTTCAGGTATTTTCATTTATATAGAAATATGATTAATGAGCAAATAAGGTTTATTGACCGGAAAACTCAGTTTATTATGTTTTAATACATAGGTACGTTCAATGTACGGTACGTAATTCTTGTCCTCTGTTAGGTACATTAATAGTGTTAGAGGTAGAAGTATACACGATTTATTATTATTGATACTGTTTTTTTTATTCTATATATACGTATTTTGTCCGTTGTAAGAAATCCGATTATATCGATTTCATCATTTTTTCATCTAAGTGTAATGTGTATGCGATGAATCATGGCGAGCGCAGACTAATAGTATGAGGCCTGTTTA
Organism: Catotricha subobsoleta; assembly: GCA_011634745.2. NCBI lineage: Eukaryota > Metazoa > Arthropoda > Insecta > Diptera > Cecidomyiidae > Catotricha > Catotricha subobsoleta. The sequence goes on from JAABKK020061021.1 coordinate 5,449, forward strand.
TATATAAATGTCTACTAAATGCATGGAAGTGTATGTGTGTGTCAAGTCAATCACTTTAGCAAATTTACTAAAGATTTTGTTTCCGCAATCGATTTATTTTATACTCTAAAACTATCACAAAACTAATGACCTTCATTCACAAATAATAATTCTTTTGGAATAACTTAAATATTTATGAAATAATTTTTGGTACTAAGTAGAGCACATAAACTAATAACACTTAAATCGTTGATAAGTTCTCAAAAAAAAAAAAAAAAAAAATTTATTTTCAACTCATTAAATTAAAATAAACTAAATCCATAAAATTATTAGTGGAAATTTTTTAATACGAAATTCTTTTTATACACAAATCTCACAGATAGCATTTGAAAATATGTATGTGTTTTTAAGTAATTCAATGACTTCAGCAAAAATTTATTTAAGATTTTGTGAATGTTCAAATCAATTAAAATTTGATGTGTGATAAAAATGAAATAAAATAAATAAACTAAAAAAAAAAAAAAATAGTTAACTCATTTAAAACATGCTTTGAAATGTTTATATAAAAACTTCAACTAGTTGGAAATAAAATTGCGCTTAATTATTTTAAGATGGAAATAATAATAATAATAATAACAATAATAATAATATTTAATGCAGGTACGAACCGAAAAATCGAGATCGATATTGGATTTTATTGGCTATTAAAGGAAATTTTTAATCTACTGTTAATTTTTCTGCAAGTTTATATAAAGTGTTAATTACTTTCTTTTCTTATAAAATTACTATATTGCTATGTATTAATATTAGATTTAGAGCATAGAAAAATAACTAAGTAATTAACTAAATAAATAAATATAGACAATTTAATTATTTGACTTTATTTAAATAGGCAAGTGAAACAACGTATCGCAGCAGTTAGTATCTATATTATTGAAGTACCATAAACGAAATACTTAATAATATTATTTAATATTTTTAAAGACGATATTCACGAATTATATAAGTATTATTACATAGAATATAACTAAAAAATGATAAAGATTAAAAATCAATTGTGTATGTGTGTCGGTCTGATATGAATTGAATATAGATATTTTAAATTTATGAAGATATAAAAGAAGAAATGGTAAAATAATTCAACTTTTAACAAAGTTTTTTTTTGTTTTTGTTCAAAACAAACTTTTGATTTTCATTCAATATCTGATGTGGTCCAATATCTATTTACATTTATTATTCACACATACCAATAATAATAATAATAAAAAAATAATACAGTGACAAAATTTACCGACTACGATTTAATCCTAGCTGTTTTTTTAATTTTTTTAATTCCATCACTGCATTATCAAACAAATTATTTGCGGCTGATGATCTCATATCATATTCCTAAGAATATTATTTATATGAAATTCACTTCCATATTTATATTCGTAACATTCAAATACATAACATACCACATAGCGAAATCGTTTATTAAGTATTTCTTCATTCACAGGAAGCATTGAAAATGGCTTAAAAAAATAATTTTGAATTTCAGATTTATTAATGGAATTAATTTTCTATAAATTTTAAATGGGTATGCATTTGTATTAGGTATGTTCAATAAACCAATTACCTTTGCGTAAAATCATTTGAATATTCGTCTGTTCTATAAGCAAAGCCGTGAATACTTAATAATTGAATTAAGCAATTGATAATGCTTTGCTATATAATATATTTTTAAAAGATTTTAGTTTATGTATAAATCCGTAACTTTTGCTTTTCCGATTGTCATATAAAAGTTATGATTGTAATCAAATTGAAGTTCACTTCTTATGGAATCAATTCTGATTTTTTTTTACCTTAGAATTTAATCCAATATTGGTACTCTCTAACTTAAACAAACGTACATATTTTACATATAATATCATATTTGAGTTGATCGATTGGAACAGCTTTGACCGCATTGACTCCATCTCGCACAGTTATTCAATTAAACAGAAATTCATTAAATTAAATTAAATATCGTTCAAAAAAAAAATTCAGTCGAAAATCAATCGAACAAAATAATTTTCGAATAAATAGGTACCAATTTGAATGTAATGAATCAATTTCGAGATTACAGCAAAAAAAAAATAAAAATTAAACAAAAAAACAAAAGAAAACAAAACCATAGAAGCTTCGTGCCCATTTCTATGTGACCGATTTTGTATTTATTTCGCAAAATAACAACATCTTTTATATTTGGCTTTAAATAAATTATACTTACTATTGGTTTGTTTGGTGGTGATAATGATGAAATTTATTCGAGAAATAAACAAATAAATAATTTATTGTTTAGATTTTTGATATTTGAACTATGAATAGATTATTTTATAGAAAAAAAAACTTATTTTTTAAGAAACAATTAAGCATTCCAAATACAACATAGAATATTATTCATTTTATTGCTCGATTTTTACTAAAATTATGTATCCGCAATACAAAATAAAAATAGATAAAAAAAAAAAAAAACTACAAAACATTCATCTACAAATAAAAATTATATTTATTGTCCCACTTTTTCATATTGGCGCAATTGTATTTCCTCTGTCATTCCCATTATGTATTAAATTTAATAGTCGTTTGAGGCTAGATACGATGAATTTATATTGTGTAATGTAATTGAGTTAATACCTACAAATAATTCACCAAAAAACAAAAATAAAAATAAAAACCAAATGAAGATAACCGCAATCAGAAAGGTAGTCTTATCAGACTTATGGTATACACATTACACACTCGAAAATATGTCGCAAAATATTTTGTTTGGTTGTGTGCTTTTGTCATTGTAGTTAAGTATTATTATTATGTAAAAAATCTTTGTTGTTAGATGTGCGAGGTTGGAATGTGAATTTCTTTTTTCAACGAATTTGTTATCAATACCAGCAACAATACAGTAACAATAATGACTACTGCTCTAAACTAGGGAATTGAGTTTATTCTGTGCAGGTAATCACTTGGTTTAAGTGATACATTCGAAATACATATAAATTTTTAAATAAAATATTTTTTTTTATTATAGAACCATATACAAATACATACTTAAGATAATAAATTTTGACTTCTGGCCATTTCTATAGCTAAGAAAATACAGAACTATTATATCTTATGCACTGGCAATTTTGCGATAGTTCCTGTCTATTAAAATCGAGATTATAGTTAATAGTTATTTTAATTATTTATTAAAATTTGGATAGCACTAGTTCCAAAAACACATTGAAATTGTTCCTATAAAAATCTTAGAAAAAAAAAATGAAGCCGTGTGCTAATGTATTTGTAGTTTGTTTCGATTGTGGCTTTATCTATATTCCAGCTAATAAGGATTAAAATTTGTAAAAATTGCGAAGGTCGCAAAATTTATATCACAATATATGGTATACTTTCCTTTGATGTGCTAAAATATTTATAAATTTTCTTTATTATTGATTAATTGGCGAAATAAAAAAAAAATTGTTTGATCTACTTAACAATTTTAATTATTCAGTAATTTTATATAACTAAATTGTCTCTTCGAATTTTGATGGAAATATTCAAATCACATCTTTATAAAAAGTGTTTTTGATTATTTTTTTTAAATTCATTGCAAATAACTACTTAACAATTTATGAATTCCATTTATATATTTAGAAGAACATAATTTTATTTTCTAAGAAATTTTCGGTTTAACCACCAGTAGAATGTTTTTCTACTGAATCATTTGCTTATTCATTTTATTTTCCATAGATATTTGCGATCTTGTGATATAGAATTCATCAAAATACATTAAATTAATCACTAATTTCGAATTTCAAATTATTTTTAATTTTAATTTTAATTCTTGACGATAATGTCTGATAAACAAAGAACCCTAATAAAATTTACAATAAACATACCATGACACACTGTAGTATTAAATATTCAAAAATAATTAACATGAGTTATAATCATGATATATACGTTGGTATAATATGTAGGCCTCGGACACAGGTTAGGATATCCGAAAATTAGGAAATTAGGAAATTAGGAAATTTGGAGTTTCTTCTAATAAAATTCGTTTATTTTCCATATTTCATGGATTTTTTTTTTCCTTTAAATATTAGAATTTCTTAAATCGTAGGAATTTTGCATTAAAATAATGGTTCTGCAATCCCTAAAGCCATCATCATATTTATATATATTTTATTTAAATTGTAAATTGTTGCAAGAAAGTAGAAAATGATAACAAAAAATTGAAAAAATTTCAAATATTTAATTAATATAACGTTAATTAGAAATAAAGTTAAAGACAAAATCGTTTTTTCTTTTCAATTTCATCCCTCAAAATTAATAATTAATGAATCTATCTAACATGTAATACTTACTATACGTTCGTTAAGTGTGACATAGTCTAAAAAAAAAAAATATTTCAAAATTTTATATTATAGTGAAAGTGAACATGTCGGTTTTTAATACCAACTTCTGTATTTCTCTGATTTCTATGTATTTGAAAATTAATTGTTCTGACAGTTTTCATAAATTAATTATTCTGATGATATATTTCGATAGAGGTTGAAAAATTAGATAGAACTGCTATCACAATTGGAAATAAATAGAAAATGAACATGTTGGTTTTTGATACTCAAATATATTATTCTAACTTTTGAATAAATGACCAAGCTCGTGATAGAGTATAGTATAGGAACCAATTTAAAAGATTAATTAGATCACTTAGTTGCCCTGAATTACAATAATTATGTTTTTATGATGAATAAATAAAAATTAATTAAATATAAAATAATAATATTTTGTTTTCAACATAATTTTAAAAAAAACTATTTGTTTAATTATATTTTACAGAATTTTACACACAAAAAAAAAGAAGAATTATTTTAATGTACATTTTGAAGCAAAACTTAGCAATATTTATATATGAAAGAGAAATGAAAATAGTTTCATACTAAAAAAAAAAAGAAAAAAAAACCCTTTTTAATTTTCTGATGAATAAATGTTACACTTAATTCTCAAAGAAAGTTTCTTTTTCATATTTATAAATAGATACATAAAGTTTTAAATGGTGTGCACGGCATCGTCAAAGACAAAACTTTAGAAAAGATTTTTTCTTTGTTTAGCTTAAGACTTTTGAGGTTCCAGTCACAATTCAGGAGATTCTATCCATATTAAACTAAATCAAAAAAAATATTATCAAAGAATACTTATGTTCATATATAATAAGTATATACTTTAATTATATTCTAGAAATATTACACAAAATGTTAATCAAAATAACTCAATTAAGAATGAAATTATGTCAATTTAATAGATTATTAAATGACACTATGTACATCAGCAATCAAATGATTTATGTTAACATGCCAATAATATTTATTATAAGCAATAAAAATTAATTGCAATTGCTGTAAATGTAAGATACTCCGAATGAATATTCAATACCTCTGAAATTTATCGTAACTTAAAAAAAAGAAGAAGAAAAAAGAAAAGAAATATTAGTTAAATAATAATAAATGTTTATAGAATACCTATAATCTTAGTTCAGTCTGAATATTCTAAATTTTGAATCGCGTGTTCATTCAATAGCAATAAATCTACATATTCTTCATCGCGTAATAACATGCAGCACGCAGCCAAAAATGACGTAACATATATAATATAGTATCCAAGCCATCTGGCTATTTTAATTGCACTTGAATTTAATATTGGAAACACACATGGCAGTTGGTTGACGCGGTTCTACACTTCGTTTGCAATGCCATGCCTCCAATTCGATTTTGTTTTTGGTTTTGGTTTATTCTTTTTTCGGTTTTTTGTTCATAAAATATTGGCTATAAGTATTGTGAAGAATATAGGTGTATAGAAACTAAGTTTTATAATTGGATGACTGAACTGACTGGGTGACAAACCAGTTATTTCATTTTTTAAATCATACATAAAACGAATGGTAAAGAACTATGCAAACCGATATATAAATTTTATGTTAAATTTTTCATGTAGCGGGTATTGCTAATATTCAATTAAAATATATATATTATATATATATATGTTGTTGTTGCTACAAATAACACTTACCGCATCTGAAATATGAACTTTTGATAGTAATTTCGGAATTGATCCCAAATCCTCGTTATTCATAGTCATAGCCATCATCATAATTATACACGTTTTATGCTGTTAATTATCTTAATTACCTCGGATTTTTTAACTTAATGATTATGAATATTAATATTTGAAAAGAGCACACCTTTATTTAAATTGTGATTTTATTATATGGTCACTAACTATATCGTAACAATTTTTTTGTTTTTTTTTTCTTTCTTTTCTTTAAACCAACTCAATACACGTCTTATCCAAAATAATTGTAAGCAAGGTAATATAAATAAATTGATATACACACGCGGTTACAAAAAAAAAAGAAGAAAAAAAAGAAATAATAATAATAAATAATAAATTATTCGTTTTGTTTTGGTGTATCTAATCGAATTATATACACATTTAAAAAATACAAGCAAAACTTAAAAATATAAACGTCTCTACCAAAGTATTGAAATACTTGTATTGCAAGCAATTAAATGAAGAACCGTTTGCTTCTTTTATTATTTTGTAAGTATTTTTACTTTTTTATTTATTATTATTATTATTATTACTATTTTTCTCTTTTTTTGACTATAACGAAAAATAATTATTATAAATAATGAAGCCGGTTTTTCGATAAAATCATATTAGAATAAGTATCCTTACGGTACGTCTCACGAAACAACCATCGGTCAAGTTAACGTTGTAAACTAAACTAAAAACATCAGAATCCCAAAATCAAATTTCTTTACAACAAAAATGAAAACACCAACAAACACGCGGAATTCTTTTATATGTTCATGTAATTGGTAAAAATGAGATGGCTATACAATATAGTTGATGAATCGTTCGCGATGTAGCGCAATGGCAACAATGCCATATATATATATATATGAATATATAAATGTGTGGATGGATTCGTTCCAGTGTTCACTCACATGTTCTCAAAAAAATAAAAATCTACACACACAATAAAAATAATAAAATAAAATAAATAAAAATAAAAAATGAAAACAAAACAAAACAAAAAGACAAACTATTCACTTTGTACCAAAGGCAGTGCATGGCCATGAAAAATTTGTTGAAGAACAATAAAACAACTTTTGTTTCCTTATTCGTGAATTATTTTATATAACGCCAGGCAATTGATGTAAATTATTGGTTCATAATATTTTTTTTTTTAAATACTTTAATTTACATTTATCCTTAATTAATTATAGCAAATATCTAACCATTAACAATCAAATTTTCTTCATCAGTTTCAATGAAAGCAAACTGGAAAATTAATTCTTATGAGAAACATAATCCGTTAATGCATTGATTATTTTAGATTTTATCATCATTTTAAGTAGACCAATTTTAAACAAAAAAATCGTCTTAATTCATTCATCGACGTACATGGGCTATGGCAACAAGCCATAGCATACTAGAATATTAGTTTGCTATAAAAAAGCCCCTACTGCATTAAATTGAAAATACATTAATTTATTGTTGTTTGTAATCGAAAAAATAATAACCATTTAAAATAATTACCTAAACATTTAGAACATAAGATGTTTAAATAATTTATTTAAATAAAATTATGCGCCGCCTTTGTAAAGTACCATGCTTATGTTTCTCTGGCTCTTCTCAGGCTTACTATACTTTTGCAGTGTAAACAAAAACAAATGTATATAACCACAAAACAAAAGTTGTTTATTATCAACAGCAACGATGTAAATATATTTATCTCATTCGCGCAATATAATCTGTTATATTTCCACAAAATAAAAATAAGAATAAAATAAAATAAACCAAGTAAGTAATAAACTACTGTGAAGAAAATTATTAACTTCTTAATTGTATGTGGTCGTGTGAGTCCGTGGGCTTTCATATCCATCTAACAGAAAAATGTGTTCGCTTCAATATGTATATTTCAAGATGTTCACAACTAGATTGCGCTGTATTTTTTTTACTTATTTTGGTTCCATTGAATAATAATATTAATAATGAAATTTAATTCTTTTTATTATTTAATGTTTAAATTTGTACAAAAATTCTGATACATTAATCTTTCAGTGGAATTTAAATTAAGTATAGTAAAAATTAAATATAAAAGGTTTTTATTACTCATTATTTTCTTTCATCTATACCATTTTGTTTTGTCTTATTGAAACACATTTTATTTTAATTTATTTGAAATGATACGAAAAGAAGAGATACTTAAGTATTAATTAATAAGTATTTAAATTTATTATACTTGAAATCATTATTAAAATTTTTGGTATGACTCTACAGACACATTGGCATTTGCATTAATTACTATTTTATCAGCGTAATAAATAATATATTCAGGAGCTAACATGCGGGCCAATTAATATTTTTTTAAATTAAATGAAACGAAAGATGTTTATTAAAATGGCTATAACTTGACCAAATGTCCTCATCCATCCTGGAACAGTTTAGAATGCTTATTAAATTGATTAAAATCTTTGATATATAAAATATGTCATAAGATTTCTCTCCGAAGCTCCCAAAGGTGTAGTGATAAATCACGATAAATCACCAAAACACCCTGATTTAGTGAATAAAATATTAAATACAAAAAAAATACAAAATAAAAAGTTGTTCCATGTTAGTTTAGTAAAAGTCTATCAACAAATTAAAAGGAAATTCATTAAATATTAATATGTATAACAACAGATAGTTAAAACTTTGCTGCAAATTTATATTGTAAGGTAAATAAGAAAATATTTTATTTTCGGTGGAGCTCTTTGCGCTCTTTTGTATAAAAGCACTTATGCACTGTATGTATTTTGGATTCATTCATATTTCTTAAAAAAAAAAAAAATTATCATGTTATTTAATTATTTATTCCAATAATTCCAATTCTGGTGTTTATCGGATTAATATAAATATTGAAATGAAATTATATATAGGTTCTGTGACGCATAGAAAGAATAAATAATTCCACTATTTGAATTTTAATATTTTTTTTTTTATAAATGTACAAGTTATTACATCTTTTATATGCAAATAAAACTCAGCATCAAATGGAACATACCTAATTCAAGCGATGCTGTTTATGGAACATAAACAAACTCAACAAAATTTAGCAATTAAAAATTGTAAGCATTAACATTTTTCAAAGGAAGGAAAGAAAATTTAAGATTTAAAATTATTTTATAATAAGAAAACTATGTTATTTCATGCAAGCTTAAAATTTTTTGTTACATTTTGACAACTAGATTGCACTGTGGGATCACTTATTTTGTAGCAAATTAATATTTGCTAAGCGAAGAGTATGCGGACATTATTTTCCTTTACACGGTAAACGGTATGCTGTTTCAGTTTGTTTATGTTTGCTTGTGTTTCTGTTTATGTTTGTGTTTGTGTATGATTTGTTTTGTTAAACATAAAGTTAACTCGAAATCTACTTTCATGATAAACTGTGTGCAAGTGGCGCCAGCCATACATTTTTTAAAAATAGAAATTAAAAGAAAAGGCACATATCGCTTTTAACAACTTAATTACTTACCCTTCAAAAAAGAATTTATAATCTTTTTAATAATAGGCTTTCTCTCACTTTATGTCAAAAAGTAATTAAATAAAAAGGTTTTTTTGTGTTTTATTTTTACCAAGAGTTCTTTCTGTAATAGCAATATTTGATATTCACATACAAATTAAAGTACAAAAATAATAAGTATTAACTAAGTATAATAATTTCAGTTTTATTTTTCTTTTAATTTTGAATTATTTTTTTTTCATCCTCATCTTTTGCCAAGTTCGTGTTTTCTAATTTTGAGTCGATTTTCTTCTGTTCCTTATCTTTCTCCAAATTGTCGTTTTCTATTACTTTCAGTTCTGTTTTTATCTGTTCTTCATCTTTTTCCAAGTTCTCGTTTTTTATTAATTTTGAATCGATTATATTATGTTCCTCATTCTTTTCCAAATTTTCAATTTCTATTACTGTCAGATCCGTTTTTATATGCTCCGTATCTTTTACCAACTGTTCGTTTTCTAATAATTTTGAATTAGATTTTTTCTTCTCCTCCTGTTTTTCCAAAAATTCATCCCATTTGCCCAGTCGTTCAGCAACTTCAGCATCAGTTTCAGCCACACTGTGATAATAACATTTTAATTAAACAATTAAATATTAATATATATAAATATTATTTAAGCATTTTTAATTTTTACTGACTTGTATCTCGTTTTTCCGTCCCATATTTCAGCTGTGAGCTGCCTTTTTCCAAAAAAACGTCCACTCATCATTTTTACAACAAGATCGGCTTCCTCCGCATCACCCATATTAACTTGAACAACTCCTTCTTCATGTCGCTACGATTTCAAATCAAGAAAACAAACATTTTATAATTTAAGTTGTTAAATATATCAAATAATTAATTTTATATGAATTACGTCATAAAGCACCACTTTTCGAACAGTACCACATTTCATACATTCTTCGCGTATGTCTTTTTGATAATCGATTATTAAATGTACTTCCGTTTCAAATAGTTCCGGCGAAAATAAATTTTTTATAATAACAATTTTCTCATGTCTTGCTCGTTCACCACGCATCTTTTCTGGTCGCCAATCGAACAATCTGAAAATGAAGCACAATTATAAAATTTATTAATCAGAAAATATATAAATATTAAATTTTTCATTTTTATTCCACACATACTTTTCTTGCATTTTCTTAATTTTTTCCTTATCTTGCTTTTTCTTTTTCGGTTTAAGGGCTGGATTATATTCGCCACGCATTTGAAATTGTGCACGTTGTATTTTTATTTTATGGCCACGAACATCATAACCGTCTAGTAAATTTAAAGCCATCTCTACAGATTCAACCTATTGAAAGTTAATAAATTTAAATATTATAAATATCTATAAGATTTTTATATGTATAAGAATTTTAAGATTCTTAATATTTAAAATGTATATAACATATTTTTCTATTTTACTGGTATTTGTACTGATACATAAACTACTGATACAAACCATAAACGATATTTCGATAAGAAATCTGTTTCATAATAAACAACAAAGCTATTCTAATTCTACCCTTTTCGGCATATTTTGTTATAACCATGAGCATGACCATGGCTGTTAAAGCAAAACTAGCAACAACAAAAATGTTCAAAACTGGATTTTTTTTGTAAATTCTATATCGATTTATTATTATTATGTTTCAATTTTATTTAACGGTTAACTAAAGTCAGCTCCATAAAATAGATAAAAATGGCAAACTAACACCAAGTACCGATTTCTCGACCCAAACTTCAATAAGAAAATTTAATATAAGTCATTTACAAACTGCAAAAGCAAATTCAATTTGTAGCTACAACCACAACCAGTCATTAATTTTGCACTGAATACAACCATAATTGTGAATGTGTCAGTCAGCAACAGAAGTTATAAATTATAATTAGAGACACTTCAAAACACTAGTGACTACCCGTAGAAAATATTGTACTCATATAATTAATGGGCATAGAATCAAAATCTAAAATAATAATTGTTTGCTTTCCAGAAAGAAACAGAAAAAAAAATGGAAAAAAAATAAATGAAATGTTTCAACATCAACACAACGATATGTTTATTTAATTCATTTTCACCATAATCAAACAGTTCGATGCTTGTATTATTCACGCACATTGAATATCATGTTGAAAATACAAAATTCACTGGCATGCTGCTGATGGAACATAACATGACTATATGTATAATCATCGTACCAATATTATAATTGTAATGTTCACGTCATCATTTTCAACAATAAATTTATGATGCTTCTGATCCCATAGATCGAAAAGTATAAATAAATTTTCGGTTTTCTTATTTAAATGATTACAAAAACTGTGACATGTTGGTATTTTTGTGGTAAATATTTTATCAACAACAAAATAAATAAACATTTACAAAGTATAACATTTTTAAATAGTAAACAAACAAAAAATTCAATTCTTTCGAATTGAGTTATAAAAACGCTTTATATGTGAATATATGCGTTTGATGTTGGTTAAATACAAAAAAAAAAATAATAATAATAATAATAATAATTAATTAATCGCTAAAGTCGCTAACAAATCAAACGGTTTATAACTGGGCAAATTTAAAGCAAGGCTTTCTTTTCCTTTGATTCGTTGTTTTAATTGTTGCATCAGATTTTATAATTTCAAAAAGATTAAAATATTAATATTTACTAACAGCATAAAAACATTGAAATAATAATGATTTTATTACAATGTTGCTTTTCGATATTAATTTTTTTTTATAAACATTCTAAAGAAAGAATAACCTTTTAAATTGATGGCAAGTTTATTTATTTAATATATAAATTCATGTGTTGGCAAAATATTAACCTCTTCTATATTCTCGAAATTAAAACAATTAATTAATTGATTTTTTTTTATCGTACATATTATGTAAGTATAAATGTCTGGAGTTTCAATGTCGTACCGTACAAATTTTTTTGCTAGTATTTCATAGTAAAATAATTCAATTTACTATTTGAATTGTATTTGTGCTTTTTATTTCTTCGCAAAATATAGAATAGACGATGAAAATAGAAGATGATCCAATTGTGAGGTTTCGATTAATCATATTGTTGTTGTTGTTGTGATTTTTTTATTCTTATTGGCATACACCAACAACACTGGCTACAATTAGTTAACTGCAAAATAAATTGAAGCCATACTAAATAAATGTTTATATAAATTGAATTGTCTGGTCATATCTAAACGTTGACATTGTAATATTTGGTTTTTAGATATATGTGATATGAATTTGAATATTTACTTTGAATTTAAGTTTAAATGGATCAGAAAATACAGAATTTCACATTTATTTAGAACCTAATTTATAATATGTTATTTGATATTAAAGAACAAGTACAAATTTATATCTAAGTAGAAAACCATCATTTTCAGAGGGGAATGAATTATGTGACGAAAAGGGTCGAAGATAAGACAGACAAAAAAAATGTTTGATAATTGAAAAAATGAATAAATAGCTGTTGATAAAAATATTTTAGTGAAAAAGAGATAAGATGATTGATTGGTTAATTGCCTTTAATCTACAAAAAAGAAAATCTTGACAAGATATACCGACAAATCGTTGAGGTCTTCCCTGAATTTAAAAAAATGTTGGAGAAGATAACCCTTCCCCAATCTTGTTCGATGCTTATGTAAACTTACAGAATTAGAATAACTTAATTCAATGGAAATCATTTTTAAATAATATTCAGTAAATATAAATTCAAAAAATTTCGAATTAATTCGATAGTATGATTTTTAACTAGATGACAACTGACAAGTATGTTGCTACCAGTATTCAATATAAATTATTCATGAACATAAAAATCGACAAGCAAATCAAAAATAGAATATTGAAAATCAACTTTATAGTAAAAGTATCGCTGCATACTGAAATTTGGCAAACAATAAATTTATAAATAATAATGTTTTTATGTGGAAAAATAAATTTATAAACAATATTCGCGCAAGTACAAAATATTTATCAAGTGTTTCGATATTGTTGGAATGAGACTTTCTGTCTGTTATTAAATTAAATATAATTTTCTTGATAATTTTTGTATTTCTGGTTTTCATAATCATTCAGAATAATTATTATCAGAATTATTAAGTATTAATATCGCAAGATATTTTTTAAATTGGAATCAAATAATCAAGAGGCAGGGCAAGACGAGATAGGTGGCTACAAAATTTAATATTAGAGTATTGTTATTAGAGCCATAAAATTATATAGGTTTGTGTTTTGGTTTTAAGTTTGAAAAATCAGAAAAACTGTTTTTGATTTCCTTCAAAAAATCATTTATTTTTACGATCCGACCAAAAGCTTCATATGTCGACTTAATTCTGTGTGTAAATGTGGATTAATCATCAAAATCCGTCCACTTAGTCCTGAGAAAAATCAGCATGAAGAACATAAGTACTATTCTTTTTTTTAAGAAATTAATACTCGCAAAAATGAAGTTCTGTACCAATCTAATTGACAGCTTGCTTTTTTTTTAAAGATTAGATAAAAACAAATCTAATTCATATATAAACTAAAAACTAAGCGAGAACCAATTAATGAATTTTAATGAGTTACAGTAATTACATAATTATATTAACAAATCAATATAAACAATTTTTTTTTTTTTTTATTAATATTGATTTCCTTATTTGTAGTAAATTTTAAGGTAATTTTCAATAAATTTAGATACAAATCAAGTACATTTCATTCGCATTTAATTGACAATATAAATCAAATTTTTTTTTTCTTTTATTTTTTGCAAATTCAAATTATGGTAACTACGGTGACAATACCAGTTAATCATATTTGGAATTATGTATAAATTTTTCTAAAGCCTACGAGACACAAACATTACAAATTATTAAGTATAAGGTATAACGAATCAAATTTATACATAAAGCAATAGAGCACCACAATATTAATATATAATAATTCTAAACCGGCCAATTATCAAAGACAAATAGTTGACAACACAATATACTTAATTTAATACACAAAAAAGAAAAAACTAATAATAAGAAACCTTCAATATTATTGTGCTAAATACAAAACTTACATGAAATTACAAGGCAATAAGACCCAACCTTTTAAGAAAATGTACAACACATGGCAAGATAGACAAATAATAGCAACATTTTTAAATCAATAGGTAATGATCATTGATGAAATCATAACGCTGCAATATTTTTAGCTCGTATATTATTTATTATTATTATTATTATTGATAGAGAATATATATATTTAATGCTTCTATAAGCTAAGCTAACGTATCAACGTATCAACGTATCATTTATGGATTTACCCTAAGGTTGGTATGGCGGCGGGAAACCATTATTTTCGTATCTATATTATGCACACGTCTACCTAGACGTAAATTGTATTAAATGGATAATAAATACTCTCGACACGTTGAGTTGATGAATAAGTAACACTCAATAATGGCGCACATATACCTTTCACCTACATTTCCAAAATTGATCAAATAGTTAAATGTATATAATTTATATGTGAAAATTTGCTATAAGTAGTTCGGTTAATAAGAGGAATCATCGTTCAGTTTTGTGATACAAGCAATTTTGTTTATTTTTCCTTTTTCTTTTTTTTTTGTTGTTGTTGATATGTACTTTTACATACATATAAGTTGGCAATCATGTCACGATTTACCGTGCCTTTAAGTTAAGAGAAAGGTTTTTCAATCGAATATTGAGATCAAAAAATAGAATTAGATAGAATAAGAAACAAATAAGAATCTTTTGCAGAGAAGATTTTTAATATTACAAATTTGAACCATTTAAATGTTTGAAATGTAGCCCAACTAACACAAAAATACACCAAAACAGATTTCAGATTGTGTATTTTCGCACTATTTGGATGTCTTAAAATAATTTTCAAGCGAAGTAAAACCATTTCAAATCAGTTTTAAAGCAACTAATGAAATTTTAGCCTATGGGAAGTTTTGACGGTGTTTTAAATAAACTGTTTTTTCTTCGTTTATTTATTTACTTATGTTTAATTACTTAATCAAACGCTTGCATTAAGGTTATACATACATATATAGTTACAGTCTCCGTGAAATTTCTAATCACATGTATACTGAATTTTCACTCTAATTACATGAAATGTTGCTGGTTAAGAGTTTGCGCAATATATCAATATGCTCGTGTAAATGTATTTAACTTCTTTGAACATCTTTAAAGTGACAATTGCTGTAGATAAATGTTTTTAATTGAGTTACAAAATAAAATCAGATCAAGTTTATGCGACTAATAAGGAATATAGAAAAACCTTTGATGTATATTTGATTCATTCTAAGCAAGTATTTCAGATAATATTTCAAAGCTATGCCAGAAAAAACGTTTCAGATATAAAATTTATAAAATATCCACATTTGCTAGCATAAAGACAATATCAACAATTCTTAGATAGAAAAAAAAAATCTGAACGCATTAATAAAGAGAGATGGAAGAATCACAAAAATAAGAGAATTGAAACATTAAGTAATTAAATTACGTTCCGTATTACATTTTATTAAAACTTAATCGATTACGAATGCACTGTAGATTACATTTTAGAAAGTATGCTAGAGACTTAAAGAAATATACGGAAAAAAAAAACAAACAAACAAAACCATTCTTTGATTTTATATGAAAGATTCAATGAAAATGAAATATTAACCCCATTCCTTCATGATTCAGAACTTCAAAACTTCAAACGAATTATAAATAGTATTTCTATTAAGTACCGTAAAACATTAACATGTATCGAGAATTATATTATGATTACAAATTACAGTATTTAAAATATAATTTATTCAATTTCATTTTACCAAATGTAATGTCATAATATACACCTTCGATATAAAGTTTTTTTGTTTGAAGCAGCTAAACTAATTTGAAATAAATAAATAAAAGATATGAAATTTGCAATAATGCTTTATTTTGGTAGACTTTTTTTTTATTTAACACAGTTTTC
Organism: Catotricha subobsoleta; assembly: GCA_011634745.2. Taxonomy (NCBI): domain Eukaryota; kingdom Metazoa; phylum Arthropoda; class Insecta; order Diptera; family Cecidomyiidae; genus Catotricha; species Catotricha subobsoleta. The sequence goes on from JAABKK020061021.1 coordinate 21,991, forward strand.
ATGTAATTTTTTTTTTTAAATTTTGCTTTCAATACGATAAGATAAATTAAATTTGTACAAAATGTTTCTATCAATTTCATTTTCTAAAGTATAAATAAAATCATTCCACTTCACATGTAACGATTTTTGATATAAAATGTTTAACATTTTAATACTTTCTAAATGCATTAAAATTTAATAAAAAAAAAAATATACGCTGATAAGAATTATTAAGCGATAAAAAAGACTTATAGGTATTTGTAAATACGGTTTTCTATAAAATATTTGAAAGCAAAGCAATGAAATACATTTTTGGTTTTGCTCTTTTGTTTTAACTATTTTGTATTTTAATTTTCTTCGATATTATTTTGCTTTTATATCTCTAACCAAGTGTTATGTTATTGTAATTTTATTTTATTTTATTTCATCTCCTCAATTTATGATTTATATAAAATTTTCATTGTTATGAAAATACTAAACAGAAGAGGAAAAAAAACAGTATCAACCACAGTCATAGTAACTACAATAGCAATGAACTGTAATGAGATGTTTTCAGGATTGCGCATTTATGTATAACACAAGAATAACGACATGAATATAATTAATCAGCCACCCACTTGGAACATTTATATGAATGATGACTGCGACTGGTGTGGCTGTGATTTAACACTCTACCAAACCGATGCCAATGCAATGTTTCTTTCATTAAAACATTATATACACATTTTAACATATATATTTTATGTACATCATCATCATTATCATGAATGAGTAAATTTTCGTCAAACGTTAATTTTAAGTTAGGGTTTCTGTTTGGTACATTACACTTACTGAGCTGATATTTTATTTAAAAGATGATTTTCCTTTAGGTATTTTGAATTGAACCTAAATAGTGGATAAGTTTTTATGCGACTTGGATGTTGTGTTGAAATATTTTCATAATACTTATCTGTAGTTGGATGTATGATTTTATTTAATTTATTGTTTAATTTAAATACATTTATATTGACAGGATTCGAAGGGTGTTTATATAATATATATGTAAAAATATATATGTATATTAACATCGTACATTTTCCAGTCCATTTGGAATTAAGCTAATCGTAATTGCCTATACACCCGCTCTAGAGTAAGCTTCAAAAATTTGATACTATTACATTATAATTATTTATAATCCCAACCGAATAAAATCTATCTTATCTATTGACGAAATTTAGAATTTCAATAGTTATGTATCACACAAATACCGCAAAACTGTTTTTAACCTTATGAAGCTAAACATACATTACCTCATAAAAAAGGTTAGACGAACAATGGAATATTATTAACCGATAATAATCTATGTTTCAATACTCTAAAGTAAGCGATGCATAACATCTACAACATTGCATTAAATTTTATCTTTAATCTCTCTATATGATGTATTAAAGTCATTTCAGAAAAAAAAAACAAAAAAATAAAAACTAAAAATAAAGGTAAAAAATAAATTAAATCGTGAAAATCGTTTGTACTTATATTATTGCCATAATACGATTAACTTAAATATCGTAATGAGATTGAGAACAACATTTATCACACTCTATAGATAGACGCGTACCGTACATTAAATTAAACTTTCGATTAAATACACGGTCAATATATTTATATTATAAAGAAACCGCCGCATGCGGACTGCATATTTATTTATATATAACTGTGTGTATATCTGTTTTGATAACTAAAAGTAATATAAAAAAAAAAAAAAATTATTGTTAAAAGTGCAAAATAAAAATAATGATGATGTGAAGTGTTTAAATGTTATTTATTTTAAAATCACAAACGAATCATCATTATTATCCGTTGGAATATACTTTAAACTCTATTCTTAAGAGTTGACCAATTATAATACTATCTAACCTGGTGTTATAAATTTCTACAAGACGCTACATTTGGATTCATTTAAGAAGAATCGTTTATTATAAATTTAATGAATCATAATAACCTATTGTTTATCTTTATACACACACACGCATACAAATAAATGTCATACAGGAACGAAATGCAGTAATTATAATTGAACACGTTTGTTTGGGTTA
>JAABKK020061032.1:0-11618 GCA_011634745.2 Catotricha subobsoleta
TATTTCAGATTTACAATGCCAAGTATTTCTTCTATGAAAATTGAAAAATGTCAAAAATTATTTATATACAAAATTAAGTTTTATTGTAAACCCAGCAAACGACATTTACAAATATGTATTATTTTTTTTTTTTTTAAATCCGGAAAAATCAGAATTGATTTTATTTTAAGATTGATTTCATTCTGTCCTAACTATTTACAACCATTATAAATTAAAATTATACTCTTTAATTCATTATAAGTACATATTATATCCTCTGCTCTTTACATTAATAATAATATGTAGTAAAATACATATTTTTATTTTTTTATAATCTTATTAGAGATTAAATAAGATGTAAGGTTAAGGGAGTTTTAACGAACTGATCGATCAAATAAGTCTATTACCATTTCAACAAACTAAACTAATAATTACAGTTTTTTTTTCTTAAAGAAAAACAATAAAATAAGAAGTAATCTCAAGCAAATGAACGGAAATGTTTGAACCATTTTTAAAGCATTTTTGTAGGTTTTGGGTTTGATCCGTTTACTAAATCCAGAGAAAATTGGACTACATTTTTGGATATGACGAAGCAAAAATCACTCTAAAAATATGTTTTCTTGGGGCGACTCTGCCGCGTCTAATGGTGGGTCATTCGCCAATATTCTACCAATATAAATTCTGAAAAAAGTTGAGTATTCATATATATATATATATATATATAAAAATGACAAATCCAATACCTACTTGATTTTTTTCAAAAATAAAGTAAAAAATAAAACTTTTATTATTGAATTTGAATGAGTTTTCGACCCACAGAGAGCAGTTGAAGTTCGTAAAATTTGATGTCATCATTTTTTTTTCGATTTTTTTTGTGGTTTCTACAGTATGTTCAAATGTTAGATTATAAAACTTTAAATATATTCGCTAACATATTCCAAAATTTAATTAGTGTAATATTAATTAAATTTTTATGTATGCTTCTATTCTTATTTAAATATAATATTAAATAATCATTTTAATACTTCAATAATATATCTTGTTCTGCATTCTGTTTTGATACAATTAATCAAAATCTTCGTTTGTTCAATTAATAAATTATATGTATGTATATTTTTATTAGGTAAAGCGGACTAATCAATTATAGTTTTATATTTCAATCGATATATAAGAGATATATAATAAAAGAATATAAGTAAAACCACATCACACACCTACTCATCTCGCATACACAAAAACAATAATGTTAATGATAATGTTGATTTTATAATAATATTATGTATTTGCATAAATATTAAATGACACAATAAATTTTTAACATCTCTTTTGATATTTCACAATAACATGAGGTAAGAGGTATGCATGCAAATTTCCTTAAAGATTGATTAAATGCACAATAAGTATTTGATAAATATTATATTTGCGAAATCTTATTCTTACCAATATTCGATTAGTGTATGTGGATTAGAGTGGCCCTTATTTTGAAATTTTGGAATTGAGTTTATTATATAGTTTTTTTTTCGTATTTCCTTATAACTAACTCCTATATTATTATTTTTGACGCATTTAAAACTGCCGCTGGGCCGTTAAAGTGTCGGAAAAGCATTTGTTTTCACTTTAAATTTCCACAGGCTTTTAGAGAATTTCATTACGCGTCTAGAAAGCCATCGATGAGGATAATGGGCCAATTTTCAATCACTGAGCTAGCGTCATTTAATTGAAATAATTAATATATTATATTATATATATAGTAAAATTTTCACCACCACTTTTTACACCCCTAAATTGCTTCAAAGTGAAAAAAACTCTTTTCCGACACTTTAATCGCCCAGCGCCACGTTTTAAGGACATACGAAAAAAAACCTATGGGGCGCAATCAGTTTAATTCCGAACTTTTAAAATCTCCATATAGCTAAGGGCACTCTAATGTTGATATATGCTTGTGACTGGATATTTGCATGTATTTTAATTACATAAAAAATATACAAGAAAACCAAATCATTTCACTGTTTGTTGTTGTTGTCAATTATAATAATAATAAATGTTTGTTTCATGCTTCAATTAGAAATATACTCAACAGCAGATTAGATCATATACCAAAATGGTACAGTGCAAGACGAGACGCACAAAGTCTTTCTTTTTACTAATATTCATCAGTCACACTTATAAATTATAAATTATAATATTTTGTTAGTAAAAAATTCTTGTTGTTCAATTTGTTACGGAAAATAAGTAGTGGAATAAATTTTCAGAATTCAGATTATTGGAAAACAAATTTTACAAAATATTAATGCAAATGCAACTGCTGTCATCAATTATCATAAGATTTTCAGGACATTTCGACCAATGCTTTTCTTTTCAATACTTATAAATAAAAGAGAAGAGAAGCTGTTTTTCAGTTGGAAAACCTGGAATTAATTTGTAGATCCTAAGGTCGTAATTAAATTGATAATATCGATTTTAAGATTTTAGTAATATTTAATCAGGATGATGCTGATAACACTGTGGCTGCCTGTTCGATGAAAATGTACATTTTGTCTAACATTTGCTATACAGGTAGCTCAAAAAAAACCGCTGTGATTTTAAAATTCTTAAATATTACTTTCAAAACTACTTCATTTCTTCATTACAGTCTCATATTTTAATTAAATTTACCCATTAATTATTCTTGTGACCGTGTTTAAAATGTTCGTTTTTAAATATTATTTTTTGATGTTTTAAATAAATGATAGAATTTGAAAAACTGTCATAACTGGCAATCATAATTATTATTTAAAAAAAAATATTTGTATGTATATGTAATTGTATGTAGGAATGTATGTTTTTTAAGTTAAATATAGACAAAGAAAAAAAAAACATAATAATTAATGAAATTATTTTCAATTGCTTATGCTTCCTTTCGAAAGAAGTATTAATTATATTGGTTTGAGTGGGTGTTCAAATAATATCACACAATTTAAAAATCATATTATTAAATATTGTTATGCCGGTCATATCTTTACTACATATAAGTTTCGAAACGTTAGATATATTAAAATGTTATAGCTATTATACAGTGAGTTTTATATTCATAATATTACGAACATTAAAATGTGTGCAAGACAAGACAATGAAAATGAAAATATATAGAAATATATAACTAATGTTAGCAAGATTATTATAGAATTAAAAGTATTTAAAAAAAAATTAATAAATAAATTATGACTAATATCCGAGCTGAACGATACATTTATAATTATGTCCATACCACTTTACATTCTGTTTGTGGATTTTGATAAAAGTGAATAGTTTTATAGTAATATCCAATTAATGAACACTATTAGAATCCAGAAATATAGAACCGTTTTGTTTAGGATTTCTTTGATTGAACGTAAAATTGGAAAAATTGTAGCATATGGATGTTACAAGATCTCTTTTAGAATGCGATTTCCAGAAAAAAATGGATTGAATAATTTATTAGAGGTTGTGGTAGATCTGTAAGATTTAAATATGGTTACACCTATTCAAATCTAACCCGACTCGTTTTCACAAGGTCTCCAACATTTAATCAAAATAAAACAAAAAAAATAACAAATATAAAAAAACTAATTACAACTCAGTATCATAAGCTTTTCCTGCAGCCTTTAATTTTACAATAGCCATTGAACAACTTATACTTCCAAGCATTTCGTTAATTTCATGACAAAAACTTATTTATTTAATATTTGAAAAGCGCACACAAAATAGATAAAAACAGAAAATAAATAAAGTTAAATTGTGTGCGGCGGCACGGTTACGATGATGTACAATATTTTATTAATCATCCAATATTATTATGATGCGTAATCCAAATTGAAGAAGTGAAGTCACTGACTGTGTATACAATATATATTTACCTATGCGCCTTTAAATAATATGAGATTTATATTTATAGAAACACAGTTTAGTAGCTTAGGCAAACAAACGAATAGCTGACTGTATTTGTGTGTTGGGGACGGCAAAATTTAAATATATATTGAAATTTTGGTATTTATAATATTAATAATAATTATATTCACATGTAAAATGAAACGAAGAAGGTAACTCTGTATATATAAAATGCCATACGGTAAGTAAATTCACGATGCTAAAAGTAGTAACAAATATTTTCATTATACATTTTTCTTTCCTGAATAATTTTTTTATGTGTTTCGCTCATTTATTTATTATAATGGGTCTTTTATGTTAGAGGTACTCGCGTACTCGGTTTATTTATTTTTTTTATTACATAATTTCACTTTGGCACACCGATCTTAGTAAGACATTTCCGTGGAGGAAAACCAATTACCTGAGAATAACCGCGCGATTATTATAATTTTTTTTTTTTTTAAATATTTTGTTTGTTTTTCTTTTTAATTATTTTTAATTCGTAATAAAAATTATTTAATTTTAATTTTTGTTTTTCGGTTCTTGTTTCGAGTCGCAATAGTTTCGAGTAACTGATCAACTGAGTATTCTTTTTTTTGTTTGATTCAATAGGTCTAATGTGGCGCACGCGTACACCTACCACACATAATTTTAAATACATTTAAATAGAATATATTGTGTAGTTTATAGTATACAATGACATTTTTAGTTTAAGTGCAATATGCGCACGCATATTTAGTCGGTACAGAGAGTTTAATATGTAAATTGAACAGTGGTGTGGTACATGTTTAAGACGATGTATTAAAAATGAAAGAAAAACATGGAATAGTAAAGATTATGCTTACACATGCATATTTAAGCCATTTATTTATTGATTTGATGGCTTAACTGATTTTTCAGTATTGGTTTTAATCAGATCAATTTGATTTTTCTAATGTCAAGTCGTTAACTTTACTAAAATTTAAACGTAATAAGACTATATGAAAAGAAAATTAAAGCTTATGTACTATATTTAATTATAAATTAGATTATTTTGCATATTGTACTTCATTTTTGAAATCCTGAGAAAGAGCAAAATGAAAATGAGTACTTTTTGTGCACACATTTTTTGAATTAATTCGTATACTGTAGTCGTACGGTAATATGTGAATCAGAGTCATTTTAATCGAATGGTAATATTAGCAAAGCTTTGGGACAACTCCTTCTGAAGTTTTGGGTTACTTAAAGTCAAATTTCTCGTTCTTTTTGCTCTGTCTCAAGATTAAGTAGATGGATATTGATCAATTGTTCCACTGTTGGACTCAGAATTAAATTCTCTTAAAAATATATGAGTTTTGAATTTGATCTGTGATGGTATTCGGATAATTGAATAAACTATAGATTTTTTAAAAAAAATTCAGTCTAACAACATTTCATTTTGGTTATTTTAAAGAAAACCAATCATCAACTCGTAATCAAATATTAATTAACATAATTAAATCTAAACATTCAGAGTTTATGCAGATAGTTTTAAAATCAAACTTAGTATGTATAGTTGATGTGATTATTTCTTATTTTAATTTGTAATATTACTGAAAGTAATGTAATTGAATTGAATTGAAAAGAAAATGTTTGTGTGATTCAGAATTGCGTTCGACAAATATAAAAAAAAAATGTAGAAATATACTTGTCCTATTTATTAAAGAACTAACGTCTGCATGTTTCTAGGGTAAAAATCTAGTCCGCATTAAGCATGTAGGTGATAAAAAATAAAAAAAAATATTAACAGAAGTAGGTACTAATTACAATATATTAATATGTAATATTTAATAATTATTATATGGAATTTACTATTTTTAACACGACTACAAGTAATTTAATTTTTGGAGGTTCAGTTGAACAATATGTAGTTTTTTACTCATAACCATTTAAAAGTATTAACATTTTTTTTCTTTTTTTTTGGTTTTTAATTAATTATTTAATTATTTAACTATACATCAATATCACTTAAACCTTAATAATTTCAACAAAACGTTCTTTCTGAAACATATCTTTGTAGCTGGCCACAAATTTCAATTGTAAATCACTGTTCTCTTTTAGATAAGCTTCAAGTAATGGTGGATGACTAGGATCAGTTTCAAACCAAAGCATACCATTTATTCGTAATCGTGTTGACGAAAACTTTAAAATACTTTTAATTACATTTAAACCATCTTTGCCACCATCTAACGCCCGTAAGTCTTCATATAAATATATTTCAGGTTCAATATTTTTTAAATCATCAGTTAAAACATATGGTGGATTGCTAACAATTAAGTCTAATGAACCTTCAATTTCGGGCAATTGACTGTCATCGGTTAATTTATGTTTGAACACGCGCAGTCTATTGTCTAACTTTAGATTTATAGCATTTTTCATAGTCAGCTCACAAGCAGTTTTACTCTGATCGATGGCGAAACCAGTAGCCTAAAAAATATTATTGATTTGTTAAAATTTTATTATAAATAAATAGAAACAAAAGGTATGTTATAGTAAGGCAACGGAAATAATAAATTTACCTTATGCAGTTCATTCAATAGTGATAAAGATATGGCTCCAGTTCCACATCCAATTTCTAAGAATCTCACTTTTTCAGTAGAATCAAGTTGCTGTAAAACTAGTTCAACCAATTCTTCTGTTTCAGGTCGTGGTATAAATACCGGTGGTTGCATTTTTAATATTAAATCACGAAATTCCCATTCACCAATAATATACTGGATGGGCATACGTGCTATTCGACATTCACACAATTGCTCGAAACGATGCATCTGAGCTTCAGTTAGTATTATTGATGGATTTTTTTTAATTTCACTAAACTGATAATTAATTTAAAAATTACATACTTGTGATTCGCTTTTTTATTTATAATTTTAAGCATTTACCTTTTGTTTATCCAAAACATGTGTTAATATATTTTCTAATGATGATTCAACTTCTGGTACTTTTTCTTCTTCAAATTTTGATTTCCATTTTTCCAGAAGATCATTCTGACCAAACGACAGGGCAAAATTTCGTATCATCACATGCTTTACTGACGAAAATTTACCTATTTGTGATCCACTGCGAAATAAATTATTCACTTTTTTTAAAAACATTTTGTGAAATTGCTTGTCGTACTTAAATTAATCTAACTTATTTTAATTTGGCAAATATTGAGAATATCGTGAAATATTTTCTACCATTTGATTTGTTATTATTTTACGCGCATCGAGGCGATACACTGAAGCCTAATATTTGATTTAAAAAAAATATGTCAAATTGTTTTTGACATTTGAACACCGTTCCTGAATATATAACAAAAATCTGTCAGTTGAACTGACGTTTGTTTACCGTTGAATTAAGACAGGAAAACTTTGTGCGATTTTAGTACACCGTTTGAATTTTTTTGTCATCAAATTTCTCTTAGTAGCCATTATTTGAAATGTTTTTCAATGCATGAATTAAATAATAAAGAATAAAAGGAAATCTGGGTCCAGGAATCGAACAAAGCTAAATACAACTACATACTTTTCAGCTGACAACTATGTAACGCTTAAAGAAAAAACTATTTCTACTACTTCTCCTTTCATAATGTAACAGCATGTATAACAATCCGGAACTTTCCACCTCCCCCGCAAAACTCAAAACTACATAGCAAAGATCAATAAAAAATATGTGAGCAATTTCACCTTCCCCTCTCGGAACAGATTCTAGCATTATTCAGTCCCTCTAGTCAGAGTGTCACCAATACCCGGCTGAGAAAGGCTTTTTTTCACACAGTTTAACTACACTAATTGTAATAGACTAGTAAAAAAAAATACAGTCAATTTCAAAAAATAAAATAATAATAATAATAATTGGCAACTGATATTAAAACAATCACTAAAATTAGCCGTGAGTCGTTTTCCATATAGCATATTCATTATAGAAACATAAAATTTATGTTGTTATTTAAAATAAATAAATCTCGGGTCACCACATTATATGCATAAAAAAGCTACAATTCCATGGCCTTGATTAAGAACATAAAAAAGTCAAACGCTAAAAATATATACATTACAGCTTGAGATATTATTTATTAATTTAAGAACACTGAAATATAGTTACTAATTACTTTATGGTTTAACAAATAGCACGATGGCAATCATTATTGCCCAGTAAATATGTCTACCGGTGCTAATAAAATTTTAAATAAATAATTCTGACTCGATTTTTAATATCAGATTATTTCTATAATTTTAAAAATATAATTATAAAATAGCAGATGTCCCATATTCTAATTCCGTTAAATATCTTAATATGTTACATTTGGCGATCGCTCTCTTGTGTGGGGGTAGCCGCTTAAAAATTCCAATTAACGATAGTGCAAAATATGTTTCTTCATTGTTAGAATCAACCGAATCTAATTGAATATTCCTTGGTGCGGGCACAATGCTTTCAGTTATTTTCAAATTATTACAACTAGATGAATTTTCTTCAACCTGTTCCTCCTGATTTGTCTGTTTGTTTTTAATTATTTTTAAACGCATTTTCTTTTCAGGCGGTACCTCTGCTGGTAACTGGGAACTTTTCGGTCTATGCTTTAGATTTATATTTTTAATATGTGTATTTTCATTTGAAGATGTTGGAATTACTGGTGTTAGATTCGTATTTGTTATAATAATATCAATTTCATTTTTTATTGGTACTGTATTATAATTTTGTATTTGGTTTAAATCTTCTGTTTGTGTTTCATTTATATCACCTGGACTTCCGCAAGCATTATCCCATTGTTGGCCTATTGACATATTATCTGCACTTTCATATAGCTCCGATTCATTTGTTAAATATACTTCATTTTCATTCGAAGAATTAATTACTTGTTCAATTTCTGACTGAATAGAAGATTCAGAATTGTTTTTTTCATCGTCGTTAATGGTTTCATCATCTAAAATATAGATTTCTTCATCGCAAATTTCTTCATCAATTTGTTCATCCGTTTTTTTTGTACTTAATTCCTCTGATATATCATCCGTGCTGGATGTAATTGTTGAAACAAAATCACATAAATATTCTGTTTCATTTTCATCGGTGTTATCTATATTCATTCATAATCAAATAATAGTTTATTAATTAAGATTTTTCTGGTTTATGTAAAGAAACTAGTCTACTGTATTCTCGAGTTATCAGTTAATGTGATTTTATCTTTGTTTTACCTGATTTTGAAGATATACTCTTAGGAATAGCATCTCGCGTTAGTATTGTTCGATTAAATTGTCGTCGCAAGAATTTGGGTTCAAAATGAATTTCACAAAAAAGCTTTCTGCTTTTAACCGAACATTCACGCAATGCTTCATTACCAGAATTTAAAATCCAAGTCTCTCGTCTGTGATCATTTGGTCTAATAATAAATATAACAAAAAAATTATAGTTTCCATTCATACACACGAATGTTGTATTTTATTACATTTTAGTAGATATATTTAAAATGTCAAACTTACAAGGTAAAAAATGTTATTGCTGAAAACGGTCGTGCAATATTCATGCAATTTTTATAACTACACATCATTTCGAGTGATTTTTATATTTAAGATCTGATGGCTATCAACCTTTTTTATTATTTAGAAAATATTGATTTCTTGTTTATTGGCAGCACCCAGTAAGTACTTTATATTGAGATGTAAAGCAGTTTTTTGATTTGTCAATAAGAATGAAGTTGGTACAATATATATTTTTAGTGCACGTTCACTCCATTTTAAAATGAAAGATATTGTAATACCTATTTATATAGAGTTGGATAAATAATTACCTCTGAAATTTGCTTTTAGTTCATAGGATTAAAAAATTCAAAAAAAGAAAAAATTACACTTGAATTGTGATTAATTTTTTTACATGTAGAATATAAAAAATACAAATCTCAGAGGTAAAACCAAAGTATAGACAAGTACGATAACTCTTGCTGTTTTGTACAGTTCTTTCAAATATTGCTGAGACAACTCGCGCATCGTCTATTTCTTTTACACACATACGATTATACGTATATATCCTGACTCGCTCACACTTACGAGATCTATTAGAATGGTTTCTGAGCATTTGACGTTTATTCCAGTAATTTTTGAAAGAACTGTATAGACCGCTCGCAAACTATGCGAAAAAGTTCCACTTGAGGCGCTGTTGGCGGTTGTTCCAAGTTTCACAAACCGCTTTCGGCCCTTTTCCAATTTTTTTTTCATATAATTTTGTGTGACATTTGAAATGTTTTGATTTTTTTTTTTGTTATTTTTTGTTTGTGAAATTTGGAACAACCGCCAACAGCGGCACAATAAAACTCAAATTTTAGTTAATCTCATTTGTGTCCAAATGATTGTGAGGTTATTACTTATCGATCTGAACAATCAAACAGGTCTGTCTATTGGCTCCCTGGTAATGTGTAAGAAAGAGTGAAAAACATATTACATTTTTTAGCTAATTTAGAGAAAATTAGAAGAAATTATTTTAGGCAAAAATTTTAAACATGCTGGGAATATTGAAATAAAAACTAGAAAAAATGAATATATTTTGACCTTAAATAACAAATTCACATGAGTAAACTTAGTTTTTGTATGTTTTTTGTGGTATTTATTATTATGTCAGTTCAAAGTGCGGCAAATTTAAACTCGTAATTAAAAAATGAAATAAAAAATATTTCCACTAAAAAAAATGAAAAAGTAATGATGAGGATACTTTTTTTTAGCTTGCAAATGATCGAAACGCCGTAAAATAAAAAAAAATTAAATTAAATAAACCAACCAACAAACAAAATAAATGTTTTAAATATAAAGAGTTCGAACTTGTTTAAAAACTCAAAAAATTAAAATCATTCATAACAAAATTACATATTAAGAAAATATTTCATATTTACTTTGCACTGAAATAATTAAATCTACAAAAGAGAAACTATTCCAAACGAATGCTATCATGACATTTAACAAACTGTTATACATTATTTATATCAGAATAGCCGATCGCAAGAGCGGTAATACTAATTGAACTGAATCAAATAACCCAGCCTATGCTGTATATTTTGCTTACACAACGCAACACTTCATATTTTAAAATGGTTGTGCAAAGTTGTATTTGTTTCGTAGTGTATTTTTGTACAAGATTTATGTGAAAAATCTTAATTAAATTGACATAGATATTGAGATAGAAAAAACAATTTATATGTATTTTATGTTAGTGATGTTTTTGTCAGTGTTTTTATGTTATGCAATGGAATAAAATAGTGGTGAATTTGTGGGGCAAAGACCCAGACATCCATATCGCAGGCAACATTTTGGATTATTCTTGGATACTTAAAAGAAATATATAACATACACACACCCCATAAATAGTACACATCACACTGCTAGAGTTCATACACAATTATATGTATCAAAATGAAGAATGATTAATTAAAATGCTATAATTTCAAATATGTAAGTATTTAATACTATAGATGTTTATATATTATATTTCATTTATTTGTAATTACTTCCGCTTATATTTTATTTATTTAAAAATATTGTCTCGAAATAGTGGTAGGGTTGAATATACAATAATTTAAATCATTGAATCTTGAATTTTGTATACTTATGCAGTATTTTAAAAAAAATATATAAATAATATTATTATAAAAGAAAACAATACTTATTCAGTTATCGGTCGAATGTGTAGCATTACCATTACATTGCATTGCAATTGTATACTTATTACATATTCCCATAATAATTGTTTGCATTTAATTCAGTGCATGAAGA
>JAABKK020061043.1:0-31942 GCA_011634745.2 Catotricha subobsoleta
CTAATACTGCTGAAAAATCTTTGATTATAACTCATAAAAATACCTAATTTGTTATTACAATTGTAACACAAAAAAATTAATAAATGATAAATAAATAAAAAAAAAAAAAAAAAAAAAAATTAATAAGAGATTTTTTATACATAAATTATAGATTCTTATTTTAATTAATGACATTCGATAAATTTTCGATCTTACCACAATTTTTTCCAGGGATGGAAAAGCCTATTTTCATATAAAAATGCTGATATTTGCAAAAATTAATTTAAATATTTTTTCTTTGTTTTTGTTATAAAAAAAATTAATTACTATTCATAATAAATAAAAAATTCAAAATGACCAGATATACTTATGCAAAAACGTTAAATTCAATTTTCTGGTTTTATTTAAAAATTTCTAATTTTATAATAATAGAATAATAGAAGAAATTGAATTAATTAGTAATTTTCGTAATAGAAATACATAGTTTATATATACTGTACTTACTGTAATATTATTATGTTTCTTTCAATTTGCGAGTTAATCTGAATCAACATACTTCTTTCTGTAACATACGGCATAAAATTCTTTATATACATTTGTATTTTCTAAACCTAATAACAACAGTAGTTTTTCTAGCATATATATAAATGTACTTGGTATAGCTACTTGCAATTTAATTAAAGTACCTACTATGAAAACCATCACAGTGTAAAACAGTGATAAGAGGCATCTAAATCAAAGTTGCTTTTTGTGGACATAAAATATTTTCCTTGCAATAGTTTCATCCACATCTTTTGTTCATTCATCCAAGACAAAATTGAAAATAAATATACATTATTTGAGTTAAAAACTTATTATTGCATGAGTAAAAGTTATGTTTGCACAAATTTTGTCGGTTGCTATTAAATAAAATATTCAATTAAATGTGGATATACGAACAATTGTTATTTGAATGATTTAAGTTAATGTAACATGAAATATGTAATCAATTGATTTAAGTAGTCTGAACTCAAATGCAATAAATGCAGGTGAAAAATGTATTATTAAATTTAATTTAACCTCAATGGTCACTGCATTCAATAATACGTTTCTCTCAATTATAGTTTAATAGAACTGATTTTTCTATCGAGCAAGCAATATTTCGAGACAAGAGAGACAATAAAATAATAAATTGCTTATTTTCTTATATCCAGTGGCGACGAAATAGATTTATAGCAGAAGCAAGATTATATATATATAATTATATATATATTAACTAAAATTATGCATACGATATAGGGCTTAATTGCTTAATTTTCAAAGCATTGTAATCGAGATTTTTTTTTCTATGTACGGACGGTATATTTCCATACTCTGTGGGCCGATTTTCATGAAAAAACTGTTATTAGTTCAAGGGATGTGAAGGTATGTGTAGGGATTTAGAGAGATAAAAAAATAAAGAATAAAATAAAATAATGCTTGTGTCAATGGATTGGCAGCTTGTTTTTTAAGGATATTGTACTTTTATTTCACATAAAAAACAATATACATAGCAGTTATATTTATCAACTCAAGTATATTAAATTTATATGTAAATTACGAATATTGGTATCTCATATAGTTTCAATATTGATTTTCAATATATTTTGCATTAATTATTCATTCATTTATCTCAATAAGTAAATTAAACAATAAGTACAAAATATTTTCAACGTATTTTTGTCGTGAAATATCATGGTTCACGGTAGATCAGGAATATTTTTGGTTGAAATTTATTTATTCGCTTAATTTATAGGTTTGTGTTAAATTATTATTGAGCTTTCTAAATTTTCAGAATTATTAACCTGTGCAATTTTCGATTTTACACTTATTGCTTGGTTTATTTTAATAAGTTATAATTTATTAAATTCATCAAACATTGCTTTTAAGAAATACAGCAGTTATTTACTGTACAATCTATAAATATAATTTGGATTATTTTTACTAATGTTTATGTGTTTATTTGGTAATTTTTTTTAGTCTTTGCAGAGCTTTCATTCATTCTGAACACAGTTTGTTTTTTGTTAGTTAGTTGGTGGGAATGAAAAATAAAAAAATATAATAGTGATTTAATAGTGATTTCATATACATGAATCTGTGTGCTTTCTTATTTATATATATATATATTTTTTTTAAATTTTGTTTACCCTTAATTTATTTTAAGCAGCAGAATTTACTAAAAATAATAAATAACTCACAGGTTTTTAGAATGAAATTCATTAAAAAATATTATTAGCCAAGTGTACATATTTAATTTGTGATTCTACCTCCATTCATTTATTTATCGGACTATAACTTATAGTCTTATACTCTATACCGAATTTCAATGAATTGATTTTGGTTAGCCAAGCACTCGTCTCTGTATGTATTGCATGCATATTATAGTAATTTCTTATTCTTCTTATACAATCTTTTGTTCTCCATTTGCCTTTCACATTCAAAAGAACAATTGATGTGCTACACCGACATTTTCGCTATAAAATAAATACATATACCGCACACCATATACTCCAGTGCCATCATATACATTTTCTGTATTATTTTCCAAAGTTAAACTACTTTTCGTCCATTCGTTCGTTTGTAGCTAGCTACATATACTTTATCATGGAATGTTTGATACATTTAAGAGCCTTATGGCAATATAGTTTTACTGCTGTTGTTATATCAAGAAATAATTGCTACAAATTGTTAAATGTATATATAATATATAGAATAAATATATGTGTAATGTATTTATATATTACTATACACACGTACTCGTACGTTGAGCAATAAGGATAAGCTTTTGATAGATATAAGAAAATAAGAAACAATAAACGTTGAACTGAGAGTCAACTTATTTGTGCCGTCATCATCGTCATTGTTAAGAAAGAGAATAATAAATGAATATTTTTTCCACATAATGAATGGAATCTTGTCGGCATTTTTTTTACTAATTTTTTCTTTCTCCATTATAACCATGATGTAATGAAAACTTAAGCCAAACACTTTTTTTCGCTGCAGTCTTATTTTTTATCTATTGCATTATGATTGCAATTTGTAATTTGCACATATTTCAAATAGTTTTAACTTCCAGAATATTTTGCAAAAAAGTGGTAAATTTATATTTATAGTCATGACATAATTTATTCGAATTTGCTGTGATATAACTGAAGTATGACTCTCCCTCAATAATCATTTTATAAAATTAGGTACACATTATTAGTTAAGTGTTATAGAACTTCCAACATTGAACAAAAAATTAAGCATTGCAAGTATAAACATTTTCCATCAATAAGATTAATTATTACTGAAATAAAAAATGAATAACAAATGAAAAATAAATATCATATATAACTAGTAAGGTATCAAAAGTCAGTACCCTAAAATTCGCCTTAAAATATACCTACCTTAAATAAAACGAAAAACCTAAGTACCTACGTGTCGATGCCCTTTTGGTTTAACATTGACTGTAATTATATTTTACCTTTTGAAATTCATATTTATTATTCATCCGTAAAGTATGCAATACGTGTTATTATATTATATTCTAATAAGAAAGGTTGACAGTATAATATGTTTAATGTTAATATGTTTAACCACCAACGAAACAAAAAATACATTTTTTTTCAAATTGATATCTATTCCAGTCCAAACAAGTCCAATATTGATTGCATCTTAGTCTGAACAGATATTATCAGCATATCATAAAATCAATAATATAATATAATGGCAATGTGGATACAAAAGCTCTAAGAGAATAAATGAAAATATAAGTAAGTAAGTTGAATGATGTATGATCTTATATATTTCTTTTTGTTATGTTGTATGTAATGTTATTAAAAGAATTTAGTTTCTTTGTAAGTATATGACTTTGTGTAAAAAATTATTTGATATGCATAATAAATCTTTTGAAATTCACCATCATAAAATTACCAGTCTTATAAAATTGCTGTTTCAATAAAACCAAATTTTCATAATTTTTTTTAAATGAAATAAGTTTATTTCCATTTCATCATACTTTTTTTTTTATAATCAAATAACGTACAATAATATTAATTATATTATTAAAATATGTACGTGTCAAACATTTATATAATTTAAATTTTATTTAATTTTTTTTATTTTTTTTTTTATTTTTTTACTTAAAATTTATTACAATTTTTCCTTAATTTAAAGATAAATTTCTATTTGCAGTGTGTATCTTTTTTTTTAGTTATATTTGCAATAATTTAATGAGAAGAAATTCGATAATATTTTTGGAATAAATTTAATTAAAACAATACATTTTTTCGATATTTTTTCATTATTTATTCAGATCTTTCTCTTTATTAATATTCATACCATAGAAAAGAATTCTCATTTTAGTCAAATTTAAACAAGTGACAAAAAATTAGTCGAACATTTTTCTCATTGAATTAATTTATTTTATTTCTTTATTTTTTGACATTTATTTGTTTTTTTGTTTTTAATAATTTATGTAATAATATACATGCGAATAATAATAGTAATAATAATAATATTAATAATTATAATAATACATAATAATACATAATAATACATAATAATACATAATAATAATAAAATTAATAAAATATGCAAACTCATAGCTAGTTTTCATTATTAATAAATCAAAAAAAAAAAAAAACAATAAAATATATTACAATAAATTGTATTACAATAAAAATAGTTTACAAAATTTTTGTTTCGTTTAAAAATTTGATAATTAAAAATTAAAATAAATGTCCAAATAATTAGCTACGCTATTTTTCATATTCTAAAGAATATGATGCGCACAACAGCTAGACTACGATTCTAGTCTAGAGTACGATAATAAAATTCCTAATAATTTTTAAATAACATCGACTTAATCATTCTCAATTTCATTTTACTTGTACCATATTAGCAAAAGTCCAAATAATATTGATTTTTAAATGTTCGGTTAAACATTTCGAATGTCTATTAACAATTAGATACATTTTTTTTAAATGTATTTAATTATTGTGTTATGTTAATTATTATTTTTTTTTTTTAATTATGATTAATTAATTATTATTATTTATTATCCAATATTATTTTATATATAATTAATAATTAAGTTTAATAAATAGTGAAAATTTCTAAACTAATATTGCAGAATTTAAGTACATGTTGTGTTTGTGGACTTATGGTGTGTTCTGTTATGTGCATATGTATTGGTTTTATTAGATTTTAATTAGTGTTCACATTGGAAATGGCCAGCATCAGATATGTAACAGATGACTGAATTTTCGAACATTTGCTTGATTATCGGTAGTTTTATTTTCTAATTTATTTATTTAAATTATATTCAGTTATATGCTTAATCGAACGGTACATCAAAGATTTATTCATATTTTTAAATATCTATAGTTTTTTTTTTCATTTAATAATATTGTTCATTCTAACATTATCTCTGATTTTCCAAAAATAAATAATACATCTGTTAAATTTTTAAGTTAAAAAGCGAGGTTCCAAAGTCGCTAAGTTTCTTCCTAGCAGTTACTACTTTATTTGTATTTGTAAGTTGTGGATTAATACGTCTCTAATAACTGACCATATGGAAAATAATGACTTGCTCAATTCTAAATGCAGTATTTAACCACTATTTCTATTTTACCGGGTTCATTATGTAATTATTATTATTATTCCTTATAGATTTGTTGAATATAATTTATGGAAATAGATATTTTTAAATATTTTTTTTTTTTAATCGACTATTTAATAATTTAAATTTTGTTTCATTGTTTAATACTTTATTAATGTCAAATACCCTGTTAAATATTTTACCAGAAAAAGGGTAATACTTTGTGTTTAAGTGTTAATTTCTATTTTTATAAATATTTATTTACTGCTATTACTTTTAAATTATTAATTTTTTTTTTTTTTGTAAATATTTAACATTCAATTTACATTTTATTTTTAAATTTAAATTCTAGCAATATTGAACATTTAAAAATACTTAGTACTATTAGATTTGAATACTATTAGTACTAAGTACCACCATTAGTTCTATATCTTTTTAGGAATATTATAATATTGTTTTGTTGCAAAAAATCGTGCAATTTTATTGTTTCGAAAAAAAAAAAATCTAAATACGAAGATGTAATTATTAATATTTTGTACATTTATTTAATATAGTGTTTTCATTTTATAAATTTTAATTATTGTAATATTTTGCTCTAAATATGCGAGTTTTGTCGGTTAATTGATGACATTATTATTATTATTATATATATTTTTTTTATTTTTTTTTTTTGGAATTGTTTTTCTTTTGTCTGAATGATATGGTCCATTTCTAAAATAAAATATTTTTTTCATTTTTTTTTTTTTTTGTAATATATTTAAATAATAGGAATGTATTGTTGCTTAATTTTGCAAATCAGCTTTAATCTTAACCAAAACAACACATAAAACACAAACTTTAAAGGATTTAATTAATTTTCTGGTAAATATATTATTAAAAATTTAACTGCTAAGTCAAATCACGAAAAAAGAAGCAGAAAACAATTGATAATAATAATAATAATTATCAAATTTCTTTTTTCTCGGTTTTATAAAATTAATTAAATTAAAAGAAATGAAAAGAAATTAAAAGTTTTTGTTTTAATATATATATTTCAAAAAAGGATAATTATAATAATAAAAGTAAAATATAAAATCTTTAATATTAATAATTTTTAAATGGTTTTTTTTTTTTATTAAAAACAATGTTCATTTCATTTGTTCTTTGGGTAGGCAGGATAATTAATTAATCTAGTAAATTGAAATTGCATGTTGGTATTGTATATAATTTTGCGTTTTGCTTCTTTATCAGCAAAACTAAAACTATGTAAGTTCCATTTATTTAGAATAAAATGGATTAATTACCAATATTGAATATAAATTATGTCCCACGTTACATTTGTACATACCCAAAGAGCAAACAATAGTCACATAAGGAAAATCAATAATCTATGTGTATTTAATAATAAAATAAACATGAGAGAAAACCAAGATGTAATGCCCTCGCGTAATCAACCATAAAATAATGGAATCATAATAATTCAGTCTTAAAATTAATAAATATTCTTTAATATTCATTTTTTTTTATTTTAATAATTTATTATTTTTACTTGTTTGTCTTTTATATTAAATTTAATTTACAACACATAAATAGCTAATTAGCGTAATATTTATATTTCTTATATAGAAAATAACTAAAAATATTTTGTAATTATAATGATGAAATAACAAAAGAAAAATACGAAGAAAAGAAACAATCATTGCTAACTTTTGGTTTATTTAATTTCTCCTACACTAAAATATGTGTAATAATTAAATAATTAAACTACTGATCACTACAACCTTTCTACATCTTTTTTTTTTTATATATATTTATATATATTAGTAACTACTACGACTCATTTTCTTAAGTTTTTAATTATTTTTTTTTTCCATTTTTTCATCATTTTATTGGTTTTTTCAAATTTTATACACATAGTTATTAAAATGTAAGTAATAATAATATTACAGCTTCTCATTATTTACAACACAATCTTATATGAATTCGATTTTTTTTATTTTTTTTTTAAAAAAAAAACTTTGGTATTAATGCCTCAGATTTCGTATCGTTTTGTTTCCTAGCTTAATTTCTTGTAAAAGTAGTTAATGCCTTTTTTCTTGTTATGTATTTCGGTGATATTATCATTGCTTTAGCTGCACGCTGCACACCTATGTTAAACAGGCAGTAGATTTTAGAGGTGTATGCTTACGAGCTTAAATTTATTTTATTGGAATTTATTTATTTAAAATATTCGAGACATCATCCGGTTGGGTGGCATTTGATAACCTCCCCAATGAGGATAAAGTCATGCCTCTTCTTTCATATCAGT
Source organism: Catotricha subobsoleta (assembly GCA_011634745.2). Lineage (NCBI taxonomy): Eukaryota > Metazoa > Arthropoda > Insecta > Diptera > Cecidomyiidae > Catotricha > Catotricha subobsoleta. The sequence continues at coordinate 7,869 of JAABKK020061043.1, forward strand.
TGGTGGTTGTAGTGGTGGCACGGATACGGAATCATCATCACCACTATTAATTAGAGGCATTTGAGGAATGGGAAAATTAATTGGATTTAGTCCGCCCGCTCCAGAATTGCTTGCTTGTTTTCCCTGATTAACAACACATTTTCGCATATGCTTTTCAAGTGTTGACGGAACACTAAATGGCATATCACAGAATCGACATCGATAGACATCTTTACCCATGCGACCATGTGTTTTCATATGTCGCGTTAATTTACTACTTTGTGCACATGCATAGGAACATAGCTCACATTTGTACGGTTTTTCTCCGGTATGACTCCTTCGATGTACGGTTAAATTTGAACAATTTTTAAACACTTTACCGCAATATTCGCACGTATCATTTCGTTTACTTTCCTTTTTCATTAATGGGTTGTGAAGTAAATTAGCTGATGACGTAGGAATAATTTGTGTTTTAGCCTTTAAATTTTCAAACAGAGGATCACCACGATGCAGACCTGGTAGTCCCCACCAATCATTGCTTTCGAGTTTCAAGCGTTTTGACGCATCAAACGAATGCTCAAATGGGTTATATAAAGCAACTTGGGTTGGTGTTTGTGCTTGTTGTGATTGAAGCATATTTTTTGCAAATTCTTCGCGAAGCCGTAACGCAGCTGGTAGTCCATTTAATTTATCTGATAATGGAGTAAGTGCACTACTATTATTATTGTCTCTATCTTTACTTGTTAAATGGAACTGCAATGCTTTATTTGATTCTTGCCATGCCTGTTTTAAAGCTTCTGAATAATGTGGAATATTTGACAATCCAAATTTATCCATTAACTCTCCCACTAAAGATGACGGTGGATGTGAAAGTAACATTTCTTTTTTTATATCGAATTTGTTTTCACTTTTACTGCTAACACTCAAATCTTCTGCTTCATCTTCCATCTCGTCTTCCACATCATCTTCTTCTTCTTCTTCAATTGTTTCTTCCTCATCTTCCATTTCATCTTGAGATTCATCACCATCAAATGTTTCTACTGATCCAGCATTGCTGGTCCGATCTTCAGGTGTAATATGTACCTTTAAGTGTCGTTTAAATTTTGAAGCTTGGAAACATGTGAAATCACAGCTATTACATTTGTAAGCTTTATCACCGGTATGAACACGCCTATGAACCAATAAATTACCCTGAAATCGGAACTTTTTACCACAAAAATCGCAGGCATGTACTGCATCATTTGAAGTTTGTTTTGGTGGCGTTGATGCCGATCTGGGTGTTGTAGTTATGTTTCTGGAATCTTCTGCGATAATTTCAGTTTGTTTTTCCGGTGGCGTTAAGCTTTGAGGTCGTGAGTTATTGGTTAATGGGGTTGGTGGTAGTTGTGATGGTGATGGGCTCGCGAAGGGTGGCGATTGCTGCTTCCGGGGACTCGGCGAGCTCGAATTACCAACCCCTCCTCCAGGGCTAGTTGTGCCGGCAAGCTGTCGCAATCGCTGCGAGTAAAAATCCATCTGGGGTTCAATGCCTAGACTTGGTGTGGACGGTTGCATACCACTATTCATATTACGTCCACCAGTTGATGGGGGTCGTTCTGAAGAAGATACTGGAGATTGAAAGTTTTGATTGTGGGGTGCTAAAGAATTGGCTGCTGCCACAGCAGCTGCTGCTAAATTAAGGCCATGATTACGGAATTGTTCAGACACAAGCTGTTCCATTCGAAAATCATGATGTGATCGAGAAAATAATGGAGCTACAGGCGGTGGTGGAAGTGGCATTCTTAACAATCCAAATGGATTCCCATGCAAATCTGGTGGTGGTAATAAAGGGTGGTGTCTCAATCCAGGCGGGGGTAAATTTTGACTAATTGATTGGTTTTGTTGTGTTTGTTGCTGTTGTTGTTGGTGCTGTTGATGGTGTTGTTGAAGTTGTAGCTGCTGGTGCTGTTGTTGCGATTGCTGTATTGATGCTAATTGTTGATGATGTGGTATATGTTGTGGGATTTGAATAGGCTGATTAGTTATTTGGTTTATACTGCTTGAACTTGTTGAAGAACACGATGAACTTCCACTTAGATCTTTTGCACCTTTATTAATCTGTGGTTGGGCTAATATATTTAAATTACTAGACGATTCTACATAAATTTTTACTCCATGAGCGTGTTGAACATGTTGTATAAGTCGCCATGCTGAATGAAGTTTTGTTTTACATGTTGAACATACATAGTTGCTCGGTTCTGAAAAAAAAAGAAAAGAATGTTATTGCAATTTTTTATTTCTTTAAATTTTTATGATTTTTCATTGAAATCATGTAAGCCTACATTGTGTAAGTAAGATATTATTTATATCGTAACATATCTAAGTACTTTTTTAAATAATGAAGAAAAAGAAAACACATTGAATGCATTTTTCATTGTACGTATAATTCAAAACAAATCTTTTATAGGTCATTCATGACATGTAAACCCTTTTTATTTTCAAATTTAATGTTATAAGTAGAACCGAATTATGCCTAGGAACCATACAATACCGATATCTATATCTACGCAACGGTACGGCCGGCTGCATTATTATTTATATACAAGACAACAAAATAAGAGTCTTATCCACGCGCATCTAGGTCCCTTTTAACTACATTTGGAATCCGTTTTTTTTTTTACCTTCATTCAATAACAAAAAAAAATTATGATGACGGTTTTTTTTTTATATATAGAAACATTGTGTATTATGAAATAACAAATAAATTTAAAAGTGAATATTGAATAAAAAAAAGCATACTAACATATAAATAAAGGGTAAGATCAGATGAATTGTCTACTAGATACGCACCTCGTGCTCGTACCTATATTATGTAAATATTGCGCGTCCTTATATGATATTCTAAGAAATACTAAACACAGAGAAGTCTTCTTTTTTTTAATATAATAAGGTTGTCGCGTTTAATCAAATTTATCATAAATGAGCCGAGAGGTTTAAACGGAAGCACGACCGTCACGCGTTTATAGAATAATTATTGAGGGTAATTTACGCATAGTGAAGTTTCTTTTAGGGATATAGTCTGTCTTGTGCTACAATCTAGAATGCAAATGATGATGCTATTTTGACTTTATGGAGGTAATACGATGTGCTTAGACTAAGAACTACGGGGAAGGATGTAAAATATTTACACTAATGTGCAATGTATTTATTTTATTATATTATGTTTTCTTATTTTATAAGTCACATTATTATTATTATTTTTTTTTTTAAATACTTAAATGGAAATTAAAAACAGATTCCCTAAAAAAAAAAAAAAAAAACTATAGAAATAACTACTTTCAAGAATTAGATGATATTAGCTTTAGATAGGTCCATTTGCATCAATTATATTAATATTATTGCATTTAGTATAATATCATCACTGATGTGATAAGCCTGTTCTTTAAACCTCACAGCGATTAACATTCTTTGTGTAATATGTTTATAATTTATTTCCATAAGATTAAATTAATAATAACTGTTTATTATTTATACTATAATATAATTTGTTAAAATTAATATTGAGAAATTGGACTACAAAATAAATGACAAAGCAATGACATCGATTTGCAACCAAAACTTTATTAAAAAATAAAACTAAACTATAAAATGTTTTAAGGAGGGTTGTGTAATATTTCATCGATGTGTTATTCTAGGCCTTTATGTGCGTGGTAACAAATGTGCCAAATAGCCTATAATTTAAAAAAAAAGAACCATATCTGTCTAAAGATGCTGAAAATTGAAATTGAAATTTTTCACAGCGGGGCAAAAGTAAAAAGATGAAACTATCACACATCTTGTAAAACCATTAACACCCTCAATTTAGGGGTAGTTTTCCTTTCCACATTTTATGGAACCACATAACACAACACAATATATATTTTTATTAGTTTGTTTAAAAATATTCGGCATAATTTATAATAACCGCACACAACACAAACCATGTTTTATATCCTTACATATGAAATACATACTATATATATGAATATTTTTTTTTTTTTTTGTAAATTTTTGGTAGAACATAATGGATATCACAACCACCATAGCGTATAAAATACAATATCCGGAGCATGTAGACAAAGTCCGATTTCGCGTTTGAAAATTTACAAATGGAAAATAGCACCATCTGGCAGTATTATCCATACCGTACACCCACTATATTAGGCGATGAATTCATTTGTATTCTAGTTGAAAACTGAACGGTTACATGGCCAAGTGTGTAGATTACGAGTTTTGTTACATCCATAAATTGATGAAATGTCCTCACTTTGAGTTATCAAAAAATTGGATATGTATACGTCCCATGACCGATATGTTTAGTACTCGATTTACAATATCCAAAAAATAAAAATTGATCTTTAATATTTTTCTTTTTTCAAACTCTAATCTGACGAGAACACGTTTGACAATAATACACATTTTACTATTTTAAAATAAAATACGTATTATTTTATTACTTTTATATTTTTTTTTGTGTAGATGCGTTAAACCATACCGGGAATTCAATAAAAATATGCGAATCAATTTCAGCATAATGACAATTGTAGAGCCCATAAATGATTGACCGTATAATAATAAAACTAATAATAATGATGATGACAGAGTATTACTTTAATATATTTTACACAGGCTATGTTTAAGACATAATATAAAAAAAAAACCCCATTGTTATGAATTTTCTGTGCGGTTTTGGCTGGATGGTATATAATATCCTATGCACACTATGTTATTATAAGGAAAATGAAAAGATATAAAAATATATATATGTATATATTTTTTTTCTTAAAAAAAGGTCTATGAAATTCACAAAGAAGACTATGTGGGATAAAGGATGTATAAAAATTTTGTATAGTTATTTTGAAGAAAACTTGTCAGTGAAAGCCATGGCAAAATTATAAAAGGGAAAGGACACCGTTTAAGTGATATAACGAAGCATTGAAGAATTAACTTCCGATTCGTTCAGCTTTTTTGGGAATATTTTACTTCAAATATCTATTTTGTCATTCATATAATGTGGAAAAAGAATATAACTTACAAGCAATTAGATATTTGGACCAAAATATACATAATATATGATTTATGAACATTATTCATAAATATGTATATATTATTAGTATTTATAATATATAATGCTTTTTATAAGCTTTAAATTATCACAGATTTTCGCTGGTAATAGCAAAGTATATTATGGTCATCGCTTATCATAGATTCCATTCTATAAATATCACAAACTCCCCCCAATAAATAAATCCATCAACCTCTACTTATTGCTTTATAGTCAAGTAATTCAGTTCAACATATACGAACTATATGAATATTATGCAAAAAGACACATTGTCCAAGCTACTTATATTCGACCCTTCCGATCTTATAAAATCTATTTCCATAATTTTCACCCCATAGTTCAACAGTTTCCCCACATCCGCCTAACAAACCACAACACATTATCATAGAATGTTTGTTACATTCTTTTATCTGGAAAATTTTCAAGGGTTTTTTTTTATAGTCGTCTTATATGGCCAAGAAGTCAACATATAAACTACCGGGCATTTCAAGTCTACATTCTTATATATAATATATATGAACTTATATATTGAGTATGTTTTCATATTGTATTCCTGTATTGTTTGTTCGGTATTGGCAAGAAAAACTCTGCTCTGCACGCACGATGGACTCACTTAATATTATATACATATCTTATTATGTGCAATATTTATAACTTTAATAAAAGAATATAAAACAGTATGCAAAATACATTTATATTTATAGCGATATTTAAATTCTGTACAAGCATTTAGGTGGCAGATATTTTTGTTTTTTTTTTATTATTCATATATATCTTAACTTGGTCAATAATACAATTAAGAGATAAAAAAAACGAACATTTAGATTCCTTATCTTTTGTAGTTGCGACTAATAGTAATAAAAATAAAATTATTGCAACTAAAACAGCAGAAACCAAATCAAAAAATACATTATAGAATTATGTGTATGCAATATTTTAGCCAATATTAAGGGGTAGCAGGGATTGAATTTAAGTATTAAATAACATCCATCCATTTGAATTTAAGATATGATTTATTTTTTTTGGTTTATATTAAAAAAAAAAAATGGGAAAACTCGCCAAGAGGTAAACAATAAAAAAAATTGTATACAGAGTCCATTCCATTAGTTATTTGTATCGAAGGGTGAGAATATTGAAAAAACGTATCAATATCGGATGTGAAATTATGTGTTAGTAAATGTCAATCATTGATGGGTGCTAATAATAATCTTAGAAATGGGTTTTGTATTCGATTTACAAAAGTCAATTTATATTTTTGAATATCGAAATACTAATCAATCGTTACACCATTATTTTATAAAAATATATTTAAATTAAGGTTTGATAAAAAATCAAAAAAAAATACTCAATAAAGCCCGTTCTTAGGCTACTATTAGCAGTGAAAATAAATATGATAAATTCTACAGTTTACCCATCAACAATCCTCATTTTCTTTTGTTTTTATGATATTTATCAACAATACTTAAAATGAAATGTTCTACGTATTTTTTTAATCAAAACAATAAACAAAAAAAACAACACGATATTCGTTATATTTAGAAAAACAACCCCCTACTATGGGATGCCGTGAACCGTTCAAATTTCTTAAAAATCATTAAATAAAAAAGTAGTTCTATTGTTCTTTTTAAACACACACACACACACACATATATTATATTCGGTTGTACGATTTCTTTTTCCACAATATTCCATTAACCAAAATTCAAGACTGGACATATAGCATTGTCATGTTGACGCATTCATTCAATGATTTTAAAAATATTCACATAGTACATATTTTAATATATGTAATACACAAATCTATAATTGGGGCAGTTTAACCCTTTTAAATAATGCAATAAAATAAAAGGAAAAATATTGAAACCGATTTGTAGTTTCAGTTTATGTAATATTATGAAGAGATTTAGAAAATTTAGAGCAGGACTATTTTTCGAAAAATTATATTTTGTTTTGTTCAATGTTATTCAATATTACATATGAATATGTATAATTGCACAATGAGCCTACATACATTTATATAATTATTTATATACCTTTAGTGCATACTGCTTGGCTTTATTACAGTACCGCAGCAAATAAAGTTCATGAACACACAAAAGCGACATGTTAACGGGAGCGATGTGTGAGGGAACGATTTGTGACATGAATGAGGGTGAGATGGTCTGTTGTATATTTTACAATTGCACAGCACAATAAAATACAACAACACAACACAAAATACAAAAAAAAAAAAGAAATTGAAAATAAAAAGAAAAGAAAGCTTCAACAAGAATGGAAATAATAAGTGGCCTGAGATTAGAATGCATGACTGGACCTCTTTCATTTGATATTTAAAAATTTAAAAGGACATCTGATTTTGTAATGTTTTATTGTTTTATGTTGGCAATTCTCTGCTAGAAAATCATATGTAAATACATTTAATAGCCAGAAAGCATTTTATATAGAAAAGTGTATTCTGAACCAGACAGAAATTACAGATTAATAGAATAGCATAAAACTGACAGTTTGTAGGTAAGTTCATAAGCAAAAATATTACATTACAAATACTTATTAGTTATATTAAAACAACACATTTATTAAAGCAATGCTTTTTTGAACACAACATTTTTTCTCTTTATAAATTCGACACATTGGAATAAGACAAATCATTAAAATAGTAAAAGAAGAAATAAATCGTTTTCAACATAGTTAACATTTGTTTTTACAATTCGTGCACAAATCGCACATTACAAATAAAGTGTAATAATAATAATGTGATACAAACTTGCAGAAAATGTTTGGTTTTGAAATGAATTGTGAATATAAAAATGTTTGGACAAATATGTGTGTTACAAAACTGAAATGTCTGACATGAAAACTTTTGCATATAAATATTTGTGCGATTATCGTTGAATAGATGTATAATAGGGTGAACGGAAAAATAATCTTAATTTTTCTTCTTTCTTTTTTTAATTTTTAAAATTAATTTTACTCAATATGGCTTAGATTCCTCTGAACTTTTGATTCTTTAAGCTTTTATGAAAATACAAAATAGAACAACTTTTTCTTAGTAATCCATTACTGAGAACATTGCTCCAAATATAGAAGAAATTTGCAAGAAAAATGAAGAAAGAAACCATGTCACCCTAATGTTTATATATGCAAGGTATATGTGGAAAAATTCCATATATAAATATTACTTATATGTATATTGGCATTCATACGTATAAGCTACATCTTATACTCATATTTTAACATTACGACATAGAATATCACATATAATATCAAGGAAACGATTTTCCACATCCTGTCTCGACCGATGTTTCCCTATATCTGTGTAGTTTTACGTAAATATTATCTGTTAGGATATATCTGGTTCTGCTGTTGCATAGTTCTGGGTTCTTATTTTTGTTTCTAGTACATCAAAAATTATTGTGCATGATGAAATGAAAATTCATCTTTGAAACTAGTTTTTATTAATTTTATTACTATTTCTGATGCTTGATGTGATCAGTGCATTTCAATATTTTGCAGTAATAGAAAATAATATTAGTAGTTGATTTCTCTATGCATCGATAAAGTGAATAAAAATAATTTTATAGTTCACGATTTTGCATTACCAAATATCCACAGCAATGCATTAGCCTTTCTAATTCTTTGGAATAATACAATGTATGACGTACTCGTATGATATAGATACGGTTCTTTCTCAATGCAATCTAATTTAGAATACAATTAGCGTAATAAAAATTAACTAAATTGATTTTAATTAAAAAATAAATTTTATGACGTACTAAATTAAATAATAATAAGAAAAAGAAATCAGGTGTTAAGAAAATTGTTCAACGATATACAACTGCAAAAAAAACTCATTTTCTTCTTATAATATTAATTGGAATGAACTCCGAACTGAAATGAATCTAATTGAAATACCTTGGCACGAATAAATGAGACCACAATCAGATTTAACAAAAAAGCTAGTAAAAGAATCTTGTGTACTAGTTTCTATCACTTTCAAATAATTCAAATTTTCTTTAAGTGTATATACGTATTATGATGGCAAATACCCATCGTATAATTAAAGCATTCAATATACAAATAAGTGCAACTTTGATTACTTTCTTCAAGGCAATACCTATGGCAATACATCATTATTTTAAAAGATTTAATTTTTATTAAGCATTAGAGAATAAACGAAAATTTATTGCAATACTAACATAATTACCATACAAAACATTCATAAATAACACATTTAAATAAATAGAAAAGATGTGCTTGCTCTTCTTGTCAAATTCATTCCCCGTATGAAGAAAAAAAAATCGTGTAAAACGTCGTACGCGGTTCGTGAATGTATGAATTACAATTTCAAACCTTACCATTCATTATTATAAATGTATAAATTTATAAATAAATTACATATATCGGTACATTTTAATATTATATTGTATTTATAAATATTCGTATTTCACTAAAATGGGCAGTTTAGAAATTATTATAGTGAATGTAAATTGATTTTAAAAGTTGCGAGCATATAAAATATAACGCGAATGATGTCTGCTGGTATGATTTTCTATTTAAATAATAAGTATTGCATGAATAAGACCTTTAAATAACAAATTCAGATTATTTATGCATAATTAATAATAATAATAAGAAAAAAAAAAACGACCGCTGAAAATATTTCATTAAACGCCTCAACAGAATCAACTGATGGAAATATTATGATATTATGCGCAAATATAATTTTTGTCTGGTTTACACTTTGTCCACGCCAATACCATTAAAGTACTATGCGTCTTAAAACATAATAATCAATTCTTTAGTTTCAACGTTCAACCTCTATAGTCTATACACGCATATATTAATAAAGTTGTAGAGCGGGCAAACATTAAGATGTCCGTGTCTTTGTTTTCTTATAATTCCAAAATTAAACGCACATGCGCAAGTATATAATTACAATAAAATATTTATTATAATATATGTTGTATATGGTCGAGGATCGCGCATATACCACAATCATCATACAGTACCATTAACTTTAATAATAATTTATATGCAAAAAAAAAAAAAAACAGAAAATAAAAAAATGATTGTGTTGTTGAATTATTATTATGATGTGTGGACATAATATGCGCGCAAAGAGTGGGTAATGTTTGTACATTCGTACAAATTAAGGTGTGGATTGCATTTTTTAAACCTCGTCGATTTGGACTTTTCACCTTCCTTTTTTTTCCTACTTTTCAAAGTTATTTAAATATTTTGATTAATTAGCATTTAGTTTTTTAAGTTTTTAAGAATGTTGTTGTATGTGGGTTTATAAATATTACTGAATGCCATAATTTAAAGATATGAAATTTTTAATAATATTATGAAAATGAAATTTTAATCATCTAATTGAAAATAGGAGTATTAGTTGTTTTAAAAAGAACTAACCTCCTTAAATTGACCATTAAGTGACTCAACGCAGATTTAAATTCAAATATAGTTAAAACTCTTTGAAAAATTAGTACTTAGAATGAAAGATGTAATCACTGAAAATGTTATTTAGACAAATTTTAATTCTCTACGTGCACATTGAGAAATAAATGTAAATATTTACATCAATTTTTTTGTAAACGATAACTAAAAAACTGTTCTACGTTGGTCACGCACACACATTCAAGAGAATAAAAAAAAGGAAAAATGAAAATCTGTTATTCTAGTCCGTATTTTTTTCCAAAATTCAAATAGCTACGCATGAATAGTTTTTAGTGATTAAATATTGAAATAAACCTAAGATACACATTAGAAAAAGGTTTTATTGAGTCATTGAACGTTCAAGAGCAAAAGTCTTAATTAAAAAAATTGTTAATTATTTTTTTCTAAAATGTGTGTAAAACAATCTATGAATTTTAAAGTTTCTGTTGTCTGTTGTTGGTTATGTAAACTCTTGCATTTTTATTCCAAAAAAATGACGTTCATATAATGACAAACCAAATCATTTTCAACGTTATTCGATCCCTTTTTTTTTATAACAGAGATTAAAATTGAAATCACTCACAGTTACATGTACCACAATAGTCTACTAGATTTTTATGAATAATATTATAACAATGAAATCATGTCACAGTAAAATTTAAGCGGATAATTTATAACGAAAATTCATGCCGCTGTGAATTTCAAAATGATTAAAAATTTATTTCATTTTACAATGCTTCCAATTATGTTGTATTTTATCGATTTATGTATTTGAAATAGCCACACATTTTCATTTAAATAGATCTAACCCACATTATTTTAACTTTCTATACAAATATTTCAAAAGCACCTCATTTCGCATATCTCGTTAAAAATATAATGCATTTGCGCACAATATTCAGAAAATAGAACACAGAAATATTATTCAGATCAACAACATCCGCATTATTCACCATGTCTCTACCAGGGTGAACTTGAATAATTAATTAAATGTAATTGATATGTCAGTGAATAGTATGGACAGCGGGCACTTGCTCATGCACTATAGATACAAATAAACGGCATAGCTTACATTAAAAACATATTATGTAGATACAAAAAAAAAACGCATAATATGCAAACGATGTCATATGTGAATAGACCTTTTATACCCTATCGGTCAAAAGGCTATGTCTATTATAATGTTAAATACAAAGGAGTGAGTTAAACATGTAAAAAATTAGTGCTATTGAGCGCAGTCTTACTGGACATATGAAATGAATAAAAAAAGATGAATTAAATGTATATTCGATGATGTAAATATAAGTATATTGAGGGGGACCTATGAACAGACTGAATAATGTTTGGAGAAAAATATATACGTTTCATATACATATACAAAAAATTATAGTAGATAATAAAATAACAAAAAATTAGAAACTTACCGCTGTTTACTGTATTTGATTCAGCATCAGCAACATCTGTTCTTGATTTTTTAAGACGTTGACCACAAGATATCGATGAACTTTCCTCTTCATTACTTAAACTTATTTCCATACATTCTTGTTTTATTTCTAAACTGTTATTACGTTTATTTTCATCTTCTAAACTACTGGCTAATGGACTTGAAATTGATGCATGACGCTTTAAACTTGGCTGATCCCTTTTGTCTTCTGTAAATTAGATATAAAAATTATTATAATATATCCAAATTTCCGTTTTCATGTAAGAGTATGGTACTAAACTATATTAGTCTTACCCTCAGAAGGAAGTCTTTTTGGAGTACTCGATGCACCGTCGCCTAAAAATCCAGGACTAGCAGGAGGTGGTGTATGAACTCGAGATGAACCAGATGGTTTTCGAGATGAAATCGGTGCCGTCATTGACGGCCTCCGATTCACTAAACTTAATGGTCTACCATCTTCTGAATCTCTGTCACCTGTAGTACCACCACCTTTGTAAAAATAATATAATTTTAATTTTAAATACATTAGAAACCAAATATTATATAACGAAATATGATAAAGAAAAAAAATATATATAATAAAACCCCCACCTTGAGGAAAACATTGTCCATAATTTTCTTTGTTGCATTGCAATACTTTGTGTTGAATAAATTTCACTATATCGCCTAATGCAAATGTTTTTTGACAGGACCCGCATGTTAAAATATCCTGTATAGCTCCTGGTTCTGTTGATTCAGAATCTGCTGTGAATACACAAAAACAATAAACATATTAATAAAATAGATAAAAATATATAACAAAAAAAATTACAGCAATATACACATAACATATATACAATATAACAAATAAGTGTTGTATAATAAACTTATACCAACATATTTCTATTTAAACATAAAGAAAAAGAAATAAAAATCTTTTGCAATATAATCTCTTTAACTACCCTTTGGCCGTTAGTGTCAGAAACTGAAGGGATGTTTCTCATGCCTTAAGGGGTAATAAAATATCAAGTGAGAAACACTTGGACATATTTACTGAGACAATAAGCAGTCTATTTCGTTAAATAAATTGTTTCAATTTTCTATTTTCTGCCGTTGGTTTATAAGTGAGAAATATATATGTATTTGTATATTGTATACATAATGGTATATAAGAAAGTATACTTCGATTAATAAGTTTGGAATGGTTTTGCAATATTAATAGCTCTCATCTTATTATTTCTATTTTCCATCGATGGCAGTTAGATACCAAATCTTATATCGAAAAATTATATCTATTGGGCTCTTCTTTTTCATTTTTACTTCTTTTGATTTCTAATAACCATAACATCGCAGGCAGCAGTTAACTGCGAGAATAAAATAACTAATACCAATATTGATTGATTTTTATTATACCTTCAATCTTCTTAGTTTTTGCAGATAAAATATAAAAATCGTCGAAAACTCGGGAAAAAAAATATAAAAATAAAGCATTTTTTTTATGACAGTCATCCTAAACTACATAATTTCATAAAACCTCATATAAATAAAACCAATATAATAATTCCCCAATGTCGTCCACTTATCAAATTACCGATAGTTCTCAATAAACAAAAATAACTTTGTTCCAACAAATATAAAAGGCAAAATATATAATCAAATCTTCGGATTAGAGATAAGGGAATTAATTTTGGTTTTCTCTTTCTATACATTTAGACAGTATTGAGATATTACTCTTCACCGTAAATAATAAAATATACCTACTTCTAAAAACATATGTACATGCATAACCGATTCAACGTAAGTATAGAAAATATTATATTTTGTCTTATAAGATATACAAAAGCAATATTGCCCTTTTTCATCGGTTATGTAGAGATTAAATTATTTACTTAATCCATGCTGCGCCAAGTTAAAAGTAACGTCACAAGTTAATTCTAAAATTAATAAGGTCAATAAGATTTGACATAATATTTTATGCATACAGAAATATTGTGATAATTTTTAATGAAATGAATACTTAAACAGGATAGAATTTAATGTGAAATTTTGTTGTAAATCATAATTCTGGGGTAGTGATCTGTAATATACATAAATTTTGGGAAAATATAGAAAACACGAAAAAATCTATGTTCTGTTACGTCAAACAAATAAGGCTATCATAATAATAAAGTTAATTTCTCAAATTTGAATGTTTTCTTTTCACAGGATGATGGATATGACCGATGCGTAGGTATCAAAGTGCCACACATGTGTATTATCTGTAATATAAGAGAAATAAAAGATGCGTTTGATTTTTTCATCATTTACCCTTTTTGACATTTTTGACATAGCCGATGAAATGATACAAATTTAATAAATTTGTTCAATTCCCATTTTCACCCTTTTTCTTTACATTTAGTTTATACCAAAAATAATACAATTGGCTATCATGATATGTCAATAGGTTTTGGGTGTATACTGTGTTGTGTATATCATTTAGTCACAATTTATATGAATTTAACAAAATAACAAAAATGACGTCTATTAAATGTGTAACTAAAAGCGATTGACTAACAAACAATTTTCTATATATCTGTATCTGTTTTGTTATTATTGTTTAATATGCACATTTATTCAAAGAATTATTATCAATATAATTTAATCAGTAAAAGTATAAAACAATTCGTATTTTGTTACATAGCTTGTCTCGAATCTGTATTATTATATAAATTGGTTTGGTATCGATTGGATTCATGTTCTAAATTATCTTTTTTGGCTTATTTCCATATTAATGGCCCCTGAAATATGAACGTAGTTCAGTTTAGTGCGGTGGAAATCTGTACTTTATCTACTACACATCGTCGATTTTGTGGATCGTTTCAATTTGCCTTCGTTTCCTTTTTCTTCTCCAGATATGCTCGTTGATTTTGGCAATTAAGTATTATTTTTCTATTATTGGAATTTATGTGAACGTAAGTAAATTGATGAAATTATCTCTAGAATAGAATGTTACTTCGAGTATGCATATAAAATTTTTGTTTATAGGTATACAACTATACGCTAAACAGAATAATATGAAAATAAAATTTATTTTCTATTTGCTATAAAAGAATTTATGTTGAATGTTGAATTTATGCGGCGTAGCAACATTGGCTCTATTATTTTCTTCGTAGTTAAATTACCTTTTAGATATTTATTTTTTTCATTTATTCATACAGATATGATGTACAATTATATTTACATAAAATTTCCTTTCTATTGGCCACAAAGCATAAGAGAAAGTTTCTATATTTTAAAAGGTTTAAGCGCGTAGTTATTACTCGTATATTTTAGAGTACAGAATTGCTATGAACAACCTTTGAAGCGGATTTTATTTTAATATAATTTTGTCTATCACTTTAAAAACTACAACCGAAATGGAAAAAAAAATATGCTTGCATCTATCAACTGATTTGAAGGCGCCAAAGATTGTTTATATTTTTCCCAACTTTTCTAAAAGAAGTGCAATGGTCATAAATTGAATTATACACAGAATCCATTTTATTGTAGCTACATTAAGTATGTGTTTTTTTTTTTCGGTCACACAAAGGGTCGTTCGTACAAAATCCATTCAATTCGATTTCCAGTAGAACAATAAACAGTCTTGCTTGCTATATTGTAAAGTAGCTTAATATAATAAATCATTTTTACATATTTTTGGTTAAGCATGAATATTGAATACAAATACAATAACTGCTTTCATCAATATCAAAAGAAAAAAAAAGTATTGATACATTGGACTATATGACTTATTATAAATAGTGTTTGAACTGTACACTAATATTCACATAATCCACCGCCCTCAATATCTTGTACCGGATTAACACCCTAGTCCATTCGCCTTCTTTAGGAATTACTGTTACACACACATAACTTATTACGGGGCCGTATCCAATCCAATAATACAATATGTATATATACAAATTTTATGAGTAAAATATTGACCCGAGTATTTTTAACGTTTAATTGCGCACAAAACATTATCAGAAAATAATATCAATGTTTTTTTTTTCCTTTTAATAAAATTTTACTAATTGTTTATATTTCTCATTATACTTTCTCAATATATTTAGTGTTTGTTTCAGTTTCAATGAAAATTACATAAAATATTTATCGCTAGTAAAAAAAAAATAATAATAATAACAATAAAATGCAAAGATCAAACAAAGCCGCCAGGTGAGCATTTAATAGAAGGTATATTTTTGTTTTGCAATTATGACATTTTCAATATTTACCGTATTTTATTTAAATATATATCGCTTTGAGTAGCTAATTACAACCCTAATTATTAAGGTTAAGTAATCATTGTTGCAATTTTATTTTAGACAATAGCGCAAAACATTGTTGTTAATCATTTATTTGGTAGGTATGCTCTTTGTAGATAGAAAAACTTCAAAAAAAAAAAAAAAAGTTTCAAAAAATAATGCTACAAAATGAAATCAGTAACTGAGTATGTATTGTTCAAAAATTTACTTGAATATTTTAGTATTCTTTTGATGCTACCGCCAAACAGTGAACGTTACAATATAACTTTATTGCAAACATTCTATATGCAATAAACTATTAATAATAATATAATTTGAATAAAAACTATTGCGTCAAATATTCATTGAAATAATAAGTCTGAATATGTCTAAAAATTGTAAGTGTGGTAAGTTTACCAGCATAAAAAGTGAACATTTAAACTAATTATTATTATTATTATTGTTTTTTTTTGTAGGACAATTTCATACAACTGCATACAATGCAAGGCTTAAAGTGCAAGATATCGGAAAATTGTTGGAATCTATTAAATTTCGATCGTTTACGAGACATTCTTCACTACTAACTAATTTTCAATAAATTATTCAAATATTTCATTTATTGTAACCCACATTTAACACATTACCCACCCTATTTATAGTCCATATTGTATCTACCTATTTGTAATACATCTGCGAACCATAACATCACAATTTTATTTCTCGCAATTGAATGCACAGCATTTTCTATATACCTCTACATATTCATATTGTCGTTTTATATACAAGTATAAGCCAAAGGTTTTTACTTATTATTATGCTACATCGATATTACCATCACCAATAAAGTTGAAATATAATTCATATTTGCTTAAGTATTTCTCTTATTTTTATTGCAGCTATTTTCAGCATTTTATATAAAACATCTGCGGTCAAAGCCCATGTCAAACAAAAATACAACATATCTATGTATAAAGTATTAAAATATCTTTGCTCGTTATGCTCTCATTTTAAATCAGAGAATAAAATAAAATTTAGCAGTGTCAAAGACAAAGGAACATTTTTTTTTAGTTTTGTATTGAAATATATTTACTATATATCAAACATTAAAAAATGAACAAATTTTTAATGAGCAACAAACATGAGTTGAAAACTTTTAATATTTAATTATCTAAATTATTAAAAATATAATAATTAATATTTAATTTAGTATATTTATCTTTAATAATGTTTTTATATATTTATTTATTTAGTTTTTTTTTCAACACTTTATAGAAAAGTTTGTTTAATTCAATAAAATTTCTATAGAGTAATGTTGATTTGTGGTGGAAAGTGTACGGTTTGAAAAAAATTTCAAAATAGAAAACATTATTTTGCTTTTATGCTGTTTGTAATACTGTGATATTTAGTTACATTTGGAAAAAATAAAATAAAAAATTGAAAGAGTAATAAAAAAAATTATATAGAATGCTATGAATCTAATTAGTTAATTCCAGAAATTTACAGACAACATCCGATTCTATTGCAGACGAATACATCCCTATTTATTATTTATTGTGTATTATATTTTTAAATATATATTTATATACGTATTTTTTGTTCCTGCGTTAAGCTAAATACGATATAAGTTTAAGTAATATTGATTTTTCAGCTGTGTGCGATGAGAACGTTATATATAAATGTATAATTTTGGTATAGATAGGAATATGAATGAAAATAAAAAAAAAAACATACCATGACATCTGCTATTTAAAATTTAAAGCCATACATTGGTCAGTTTGTTATTTCGTAGGTTTTCAATAGCTCTCTGTGAGAATCTGAAGGTGTGGTGACTAAGAAATATAAGTGAAATGTATAAATAGAGTGGTCATTTTTCGTACGCCCAATTCCATTGACCATTGGTCAAATATATGCGCATGGTTAAGGGATGGAAACGCCCTTAAAAAGGGATAATATGTTTTTTTTTTTTGTGTATTTATTATAAATACGAAACTTATGCGGCAGTCTAAAGCTAAACCATTGTATGTGTAATTATGTACGGATAGACAGTATTTGTGGTAAAGATGAATAGACTTTGCGAGATACAAAAAAAAATAAAAAAATAAGTGTATATTTGAACTACATAATAAGATATGGGCTTAATATTATAATATTATTATGTAAAGATTATTTTGTCAAGAGATTGAAGGAAAAGGTAATACATATATTTCAATATAACTTTTCAACTCTTTACTATAATTTTAGGATGCTTTTGAGCCATTGATGTGTATTAAGCTGCTGGACTAAGGACTTATAGGCGCTTAGAATCTCATTCTAAATGCGAAGATATTATATAATAATATTCATCACATTCATATAATCGTATAGATTATTACATAAAACATCCAGCACTAATTTAAGAATTTGGTAATTTCATGTAAAATAGGAAATGTGTGTGTGAAAGACTCATTCATTTGGATATATTTACCTTTACACCATCATAGCAATCTCGATATACGTCATATATTTACGTAAATGTACATAGTAAATATCCTGACAATTTTGAACATTAACTGTATTATAAGGGGTTGGTTAACGACGAATGTTAGTGTGAACACAGGAAATTGTTTCGATCAAGTTATGCCGTACAAATAAATATATGCTGTATATCGGTATGGGTGGCAATGGTTTATGGTGGAAATGACAAATTAAACAGCCAACACTTCATGTGAAAAATCTGTTTTATTTTTTATTAGTTTTTTTTTTTTAATGGAATTGCAAATAAGTTATAAGTCAACTAGTATTATATTAAAATACAGATACAGACAGAGCTTTAGAATAAAAACGTCTTATAACAAGATACATATATTGTATGCTAGGATTTGTTTCTTCAAACTAAGACTAACTCCATATAGTTCCAACGACGTATTCGATGCGTAAACGAAAAATAAAAGAAAATCTGTATGAATTTTTCTGCCACAGTTTAAAAAATAAATGAAATATTTTTGATATTCAAATTCATAGATGACTATTAGTGACTAGCTCCATAAATAATGTCCTCGTCTACAATTTACATATGATATACGCTAAGATATAATAAACATTTGAACTATTTAATTTTGAATTTTTAGTAAATAAACAAATTCAGTACTCAATGGATTCTTAAATTGCAAATACATATCAATTTTGTATACTTATAGGATATATGAACTTTCTTATTGTATTAGCATATCTTAAAAGTATAAGTATAACATAAATTATATTACTTTCTATGTGTATGTTAATATCGTTAGAAAGAAATAAATTCTTATTCCAATAAAATTATGTATTTGATATCATAAATTTTCCAAATGACTTCCCTTCATTTAGTCATTCACATTCAATTTTACCACAGTTCTTTCCTTTTTTTTCCATACGAACACAACATCACATCACACCCTTAAAGCATCACTTATTTGCCCATATTATTGACACATCCTAATCAAATTTATTAGTGGTCATGAATTTGATCCCAACAACATATTTATATTTATGATACACATTGTTTTCATTTTTTTGTTGTTTTTTTTATGGTTGTTGTTGTTGTTGTTGTCAATGTGGTTCACATAATATGTTTTTGCGTTTTCTTTGAACTTGTTGTTCATCATAAAAATAAAGAAAAAAAAAACTAGCATAAAGCATAGCAAATTTTCTACTGTATCATTGGTATCACCATTTTCACCTCTTCACTACTCCCACCCCAAAAAAAAAAAAATTATATGAACATACTGAAAAACATGCCAGCCAGCACTCTAATATTTACAAACTCCACCAACTATCCCTTCGTTCAATTTAGTTCACATATTATTATGGAAAAATATGTATTCTTTTCGATATATTGAATATAAATATGTATTCGTTTGTGTGTATTTGTATGTATTGTCCATTGATTTGAAAAGATATTGTTTTCCATATAATATCCCATATCCGATCCATGTACTATACATATTAGATACACGCCATACCGTATGATATCTTATAATATTATTTTCTATAGCCTGATGGTTTTTGATATACAATTTTGATAAAATAGACATTGATATTTTTGGTTTAGCAATTTAGAAGCAATTTTCTTGGTAATAGAATGTGTTTTTCTGATTTTTCCATATAAATTTGTTGGTTTTTCATTTTGTCTTTATAGGATGCTATTGCTTATTCGATACCAAATAACCCCGCACACAAATCATAACATATACCGGGTAGATAGAAAATTGACGAATCGAACATTCAGTTTCCTTGAGTTTGATATAGTTTTTATGTTAATGCAAAAATAATACATTTTATTGTATTGATTTCGTAATTTCTGTGAAGTTTAATGTTATACATGATGATTGTGGTTAGCATCATTATTATTAAATTATATGCGAAAATATTAATGCACATCATGGTGTGGACATTCTGTACCGACGACTAAAATCAAGAAAAATAAATTTCTAATTTTAAATAAGGTTGAATAAAAATCATAATTAAATAAATAAATTTCGGATCATCAAAAAATCAAATATTTCCAACATAAATTAATAATTAATCTATGGTTACAAAAAGGTAACAAAGAATATTATGTTTATGCTTAGATATTCCGCTTCTATATAAAATTATATTGATTTAAAATCACCAAGCAAATTAAGTTAATTTGCAAATGTTAAAAATGTTAAATTTTAAAATGTATTGCAAAAAATAAAAGTAGTAAAACTAGACATAATACGAAAAAGTGTTACATTTTCACCGATTTTTCCAATTGAGTACATAAAAATGCATAATAAATTATTGGTTATCTAACCAATTTTATCGTATATTGGGCCCGCATATAAATATTCAATCCAATGAAGAATTACGTAACAAAAGTCATGGAATATTTTATAGCCTCCGCTTGGTGGTATGCGTCGTGAAATAAACAATTACTATTTTAATATTGAAATATATTCAGCGTAACAAAACGTATTTTTAGAAATACACATTTTATTAATGTAAATTATTATAATGTAATAATATTTACTATAACATTTGTACAATGTAGTTGACGTGCGTTAGATATGTCCTTTCACTTTTTTTTTATACTGACAATTTACTATCGGATACATATATTATAGTCTAGGGATGGGGAATGACAATCGTTGCCATCGATTAATTGTACACACCAATCGTAATATTAGTTGAAAAACTGATTATTAAAGTTTTTCTATCGACTATTTTGATATATTGAAATCTTGAAAATTAGATAATGCTTGAAGAAAAGAAAAACGATTTAATCGATAATCGTCGATGACAACTTTTTTTTTTTATTAAATTGTGGAATTATCCATTTTCGATTATTATTTAATCGTTTCATCCCTTTTAATGTTCCAAAAAAATATATCAAATTCAAGTGACAGGGTTTCCAATCTTATATAAATATATAATAATGAATAATGAAAAATTACTTTGATTATAATAATTTTGAGAAAGGTGGTATAATTTAAAACATAGTTTTATGAAATATTAAACTTAATGTTAAACAAAAAATTACGATTTTTCTATATTTTTTCTCAATTGAGAAAATAATTCATTAAATGTTATGACAATTAGAAAAACACTATGAATTTTATAATATTTTTTAATAGTTTTTGTGAACAATGTATGTTTAACGAACTATTGATCTAATTATTGTTCTCAATGACATTAAACTGATCGATAAATTAAAAATGCTAATGCTACCGACAGAGGAACAAACGAGATATTCTAGAGTAACGAAAATCCATTATGTTAATTTCTTGGACAATTTTTTTGTTTCGTAAAATAAGTTAAATTTGCGTTCATTGATATCAAATACTTACACTTCATTTGACGAACAAAAATAAGAACTTGTTCTTGAATTCAGCTTAATCTACTTTCGTTAATCTAGAATATCTCGTTCGTCTGTCGCTAGCATAAATACTATTTCAATATTACTTTGCAATGATTTTTGATTACTTTAGAGTGAGTATTATGTCAAAAGAACCATGAATTTTGAAGTTATCCAAAACTTACTCTAAAATGATTTAAAATCATTGTGCTTCATTTTGCCTAGTAATGCATATTTTTCTGTTCGCTTATTTCTGCCTATAGTTTCATTACAGTTTGATGTGTGAAGTAATTATGAGCTAAGAAATTCAGACAGCATTAATATTTTAAAAGAAATAAATAATAATATAATATTTCTTTTCATGAATAATCAAATAATATTTATATCAATTAAAACTAAAAAGAATTACAAATAATTAAAGCAAACATATTGTTAGATATTAATTTAAATCTTGAAACGGGACATAATAAATACTATAATAGCGTATTTACGGCGACTTTACTGTATGTTTATCATACATCAGATGATTTTAAATAAAATATTAGTGTTTAATGTGATTATCATTAAATGTAGTTGACGTACTGTACACGACGGTAATCACTATTCATACATAATGAGATAGCGTTAGACCATAACAATATAATTTATAGAAAGAATGAAAAAAAAAAATAAGAAAATTAAAATAAGTGTAATTCAACATTTTATATTATTCTTAAAGGTATAATTTTATCACTACGATATGCACACGTTAACTACATAGATTAACCATTTATTAGACGCAAATGACATACAACTATAAAACATTTTTGTCGTAGTCCCATGTTGTGTAGCCAAAGTAAAGTAAGTATATAAGAAAAAAAAAATTGGTATTCTTAAAGTTTGATAATATGTAATATCTAAGTAGAAGTAAGTACACCATAGCCAACCATCAACAGAGAGCTACAATATTGAAGACAAAAACTGACATATTGACAAATATTTGACAAAAGTGTTTTATTGCGTAGGCGGACACAAACGAAAAAAAAGAAAACACAGTTAGTTACCTATGGTGGGTATATAATTTTTTTTTTCTTTTTTATTTCTCTTATCAGCTTAGTATTTATAATATTTAAACAACCGTGTACGATGCGCGACGATGCGGTCATAAAATATATTATTTGCCCGAAAAAATGAAAAAAAAAAAAAAAAAACTAGAATTCGTTATTATTAAACAAATAAAATATAGAACGAGGTGACGGACTTTATCTATAAAATATTTTTTTTTGTTTAATTATTTATAATATAATAATGGTGTAATGTAAATGTTCATAATATTATTACTTATTTACTATTAGTGAAGGGAACCGCAAACGATTTTTTATTTTTATAAAGTGTAGATATTAAAAAGAGGTATACGATACCGCATCAAATAATATAAAGCTATTTAATGACCTCTAGTCCACACACAATATATTTGTAACGCATTTCTTATCACATTAATTTTGTGCAAATAAAGCAAATGCGTTAATATTACATGTTGTAGAAAACGATAGTCGTCAGTTGTTTTTCATTTAATGTCTATTTTTATCTAAACGATACTACACCTTTTTGTCATAAATAATAACAGAATAAATAAGTAGGTATTAAATGAATTCATGAGACATAGTTTTTTATTATTTTTGATTTAGTTCGGTTAACAAGTAAACTAAACTTTACGTACATTTTATTAGAGTTCAAAGTGTTTGAAATGCAGAATGTCAATCAAAGGCATGCATAGGTATGCGTATGTTTTGAATTTAAATTTAGATTTCATTATTAATTGTGAAGGAAAATCTTCTAGTCTTAATCTTAACGTCAAACACTAATAAATTTGAGAAAATACACTATTGTTTCCAATCACAATCAAAAGACCTACATGAATATTATCGATAGCTGTTAAAAAGGACCTCTTTGTCATTTCATTGTATTCAACATATTCCAAACCTAATTATTTTTAAAAGTTAACATATTTAGGGTCGTTTTATCAATCACGGCTTAACTTAAACTGAGTTTAACTTTAAACGGCCAACATCGGGC